>VYZU01006808.1:9004-48023 GCA_013401355.1 Ceyx cyanopectus | reverse complement strand
GTTTTCCTGCTTTCTGAAACAGACTTTAAGATATTGCCCTGTGTAAATACAGTAATAGAACTTCAGTTTAAATGGGACTTCAGTAAAAGAATATCAGGAAGATAGAATTTGCCCAGTGTCTAATTTCAGAGGCACTAAAAGTCTTACCATTTGAGATAGATTAAATATAAATCTTAGCGTCATAGAAGCCTTACCTTTTAAGCTAGATTTAATGGGAACTGCAAGTACTCAGTGCTGCAGGAAAACATGTCCATATTTTAAGACCGTGCATGATTACATTTGGCTCTTCATCAAAGAGCATCACTCAGTAGTTTGCTTACAAGCAGTAGGGCTAGATAACAAAGCCACACATTTGTTATCAGCTATAGTACTGAACTAGGTAAGGCATGGTCTACACAACCTCAGATCTGCACCAGGCTGTAGCCAAAGCACTAAGATTTCTTGAGATGCAAGATAAGCTCTACTAACACTCCAAATAGCTTCTGGATCAGACTTCACTTAACCAGATGAAATGATACCTAAAAGAAATTGAGCCCATCTGCATCCATCCCAGCAGATGAGTCTGTAAATTAAGTGAAATTGGGCCCATTTTACCACATCAGTGCTTGTTTCACAATGATTGAAAAGATCGGGTGCTAAGTGTTCCTTTTCTGGAGGCAGAAATAGGTTGTTGAATGTGATTTCTGATCCAGCAAGCCATCAATACAGCAGCACTATTTAATCTGATCCTTTTTTCATTCTTTCATGTACAGAAAAATCCTTCCTGTTTTATACGTATAGATAATCAGCGTTGCATAATTCAGTGCAGTCAGTGACTGCCTAGACAAACATGGATCAAGTCAAAACACATTTTTATTATTTTTGTTGGCTTAAAGCCCCCTTGCCTTTTCTGTGTTCATTTTTCTTCTAAGTTCTTGAACTTTTACTTCGATTATTTACATTTTAAAGGAACTGAACAGGATATTAGCAATATTATGTAAAGAAAACGGATTATACCCTGATGCTGGCATTGTAATATGTTTTAGAAACAGTCTAAGTCTCCTAGAGAGGTCAGTAGTGACTAAACACTTCGCTAAAAATGAATTCAACCCATTTTTTATTGTTTTGGTGGAAGTACAAAGCACTTATCAAGGATATCCAAAAATGAAGATATTATAACCTCTTGTAAGAAGGGTTGAAAAATAAAGTCATAGAGACATACCACTATCTTTTCTATTTTCTATTATTGCAAGAAGATGGTTCCAAAGGGTCCAGTTTAGGTGCATTTTAGTTGACATCCACATCATATTTTCTGCTGCTTCTACTATTGAAAAATTCAGTCTTGGATACAGATGATATACCTTGTTTAGTAACATCTGTGTGCAGACTGCAAAGTATGCAGGTTGGCCTGATTGCTAGAGCTCAGCTTGGGAATTTGGCTGGAGGCTCATTCTTTCTATAGGTCTGGCCACAAGAACAAAGGAAAAATATTTTATTTTTCTAGGGAAAGAACAGAAATAGCAGGGGAAAAGAGTAAGTGAAGTGAACAGAAAAAATAGAAGAAATATTATTTTCATTTTTTTAACAAAGAATAAATATTATTTTCATTCTCTTTAGTAAAAAAATAGTCACAACAGAAAAAATATAATACTGGATGCTTGAACATAAGGAAAGAGATTTACAGAGCAGAAAGATTCTGTCTGAAAAGCCAAAACATTGTCTTTTGGCTATGCTGATAGAACAAAAACAGCATGTGTATCATCTAGCAGGACTCTGCCACAACAGCCACTTTTAAACTTACCTTTGGCAGGAAAAGGAACATCCACTCTGGTGGAGGTGGTGGATTGTGGTTGGCTGTGCATCTGGGTACTACATGTACAGCTAGTGTTGCACTCCTGGGAAGCAAGAGGGCTGCTGCGGGGTGGTGGATCCACACTGCAGTCCCATACCACATGCCCAAATCTACTCCGTGCATAGAAGCCACTAGTTCTTTTTTCTTCTCAGCCACAAGAACAACTTACATGTCTCCATCAGTTTCAGATGTGCCACCCCTCCTACATTATGAGGTCTGAATGAAATAGCCAAATAACTAATGAGAGAGCAATGGCAAAGACAGGGTTGTCTTCATAGGATAAGTGTAGAGTCCTATACCTGGGGAAGAACACCACCACGTATTAGTACAGGTTAAGGGTAGACCTGCTGGAAAGCAGCTCCATGGAGAAGGACCTTGGTGTCCTAGTGTTAGTTAAGTAAGTTATCCATGGCACAGCAATATGCCCTTGTGGCCAGGAAGGCCAATGATATCCTGGGGTTCATAAAGAAAAGTGTGGTCAGCAGGTTGAGGAAGGTTCTCCTCCCCAGCTACTCTGCACTAGTGAGACTACATCTGGAGTATTTTGTCTTGTTCTGGTCTCCCAGGGAAATACTAGAGAGAGTCCAACAGAGAGCTACAAAGATGACAAAGGAGTGGAACATCTGTCTTATGAGGAAAGGCTGAGAGACCTGGGGAAGTTTAGCCTGGAGAAGACTGAGAGGGGATCTTGTTAATGTTTACAAATATCTGAAGGGTGGGTGTCATGTAGAAGGGACCAGGCTCTTTCAGTTGTGCCCTGTGATAGGACAAGACGTAACGGTAGCAAGCTGAAACAGGAGGAAGTTCCACCTCCGCATGAGGAAGAACTTCTTCACTGTGAGAACAACAGAGACTGGAACAGGCTGCCCAGATAGGTTGTGGAGTCTCCTTCTCTGGAGACTTTCAAGACCCACCTGATCTGTTCCTGTGTGGCCTGCCCTGGGCAAGGGGGTTACAATTCATTTTGTGTGTTTGTCGCATTTTTTCTTCAAGTAAAAGTCACTTTATAGTCTGTGACAGTTATCTGTTATCTATCTACCTGTAGTTTCATACCGTTTTGATAGCTGCATCTGGGAATTGCACCAGCCTTTTAACTGTGTTAGATAGCAAGCTTCTTTCCACCTCTAAAAAGTCAAGATTGGTTGTCAATAGATTATTTTTTCAAGTATTCCTCTACAGAAAGGTTGAAGTTCAACCACTATTCATTAACCAAACTTCTTAACACGATTCAGAGCGCAATCCATGTGTCTGTCCATTTCTCACATGAACTAGTGGAAACCAAGATGACCAGTTGCTCTTGTACATACATACCTATGCCTATCATTTCATACTCTGATCAAGGTAATGAACCAATTAAGAAATGTGTTTAGCGCTTCCTTAAAAATCAAAGCAATAATGTATCATTCACCTCTTAGCTCTAGTATGTTGTTTGTCACTGTACTTCTCAATCTCAGAAATAAGAATATTAAATTATCATCCTGACTATTTCATCTATTCGTAGTCATAAATATCACTGCACTAGCCCAGCTTCTTTACTGAGGAATGAAGCTGCTAAAGTCATAGTCACACTTAAAAATATACTTACATTCACTCAATATAGCATTATAATGCTCACACTGCAAGATGAGACAGCCACAGGCATGAGCCTCTACATGAATGGTTGTTTATTTCCATGGTAATATAAAAAAAGAGATAGATCTGACACAAAAAACATATAATATTTTTCATATGTTATGCTCAAAATACCCTGTTCTGCCTCTTACTATGTCCAGATTATTAAAAACTCCCATGTAGCATGGAATACATGCAAAGAAATTGGTATGTATTTACACAAGTTCTCAGATTGGGGAGCCACATGAGCTAGTCATGACCAAAAATCTGCAAAAATATAAAGACATTTCAAACATGTACAGAAAATGGCAGCTACTACAGGCTTCATACCAAGACTTCTAAACTTCTGACCTCCCACCTCTTTCTCTCCTTTCCCCCTGTGGGTTCAGGATGCTTAAAATACACTAATGCAGTGAGTGCTGCACTGGTGCCAGAACTGCTTGGTGCTGCCAAAACTTCAGCAGGGCAGTCATGAGTATGCCATAAGGACGATGCCAAAATCTGCACTGAGGCACGAAAGGATTCCTCGTAATTGAATTGTTTTGTTTTGTTTACAGGCAAGAGTTTTGTAATGCCAAAACCACCTAAGTTCTTGGCTTATATAGAAGAGGAATTAAGTCGCAAGAACAAAATTATCTAAATCTCTCACAAGATGCTTTGCAAAATGTGTTTTTGAACTGCACATTTAGAAAGATAATCTCTCAGGCCTCTTCAAGTCAAAATCAAACTCCTTTTTATTGCACTTGAGACTAATGGGCAGCCTGGTCAGATCAGAGATTAAAGGTGGAACCCTGGTGAGGGATCACCAACTCACATTAATTACCACCCTTTCAGACCTATGGGCATCTCTTCTTGCCTTAAAGTGTATTCCACTGTCATTAATTCAGATTGTGTAACTTCTTACCTTGACAGGTAACAGCTTAAAGTCCCAAAGATTATGAGAAAAGTTGCACCAAGGACCTCCTACCCAGGCTGGTGAGTGAGTAGAATATCTGGGTGGTGTACTGGTTTTGTGTGAAGCTGCTATAAGCTTCTTCCATGTCCAATAGATTATGTCAATTGGACATCATGATGGACCCTGCCCCTGGCCAAGGCCAAGCCCAGTAGTGAAGGTAATAGTGCTTTTGTGCTAACATGTTTCAAGGGAAAAAAACCTACTCTTCAACAGAGCCACAAGGGAAGAGTGAGTATATGCAAGGCAAACAACTTTACAGATACTAAGGTCAGTGAAGAAGGAGGGGGAGGAGGTGCTTCAGGTGTTACAGCAGAGATGTCCCTGCAGCCTGTGCTGAAGACCATGGTGAGGCAGGCTGTTCCCCTGCAGCCCATGGAAGTTAATGGTAGAGCAGATATCCACCTTCAGCCAATGGAGGACACCACACCAGAGCAGGTGAATGCTCAAAGGAGGCTGTGACCCCATAAGAAGCCCATGCTGGAGCAAGTTTGCTGGCAGGACCAGGGACCTCAAGTAGACAGAAGCCCACACTGGAGCAGGTTTGCTGGCAGGGCCTGTGACCCTCTGTGGGACCCACAATGGAGTAGTCTGTTCCTGAAGGATTGCACCCTATAGAAAGGACCCACTCTGGAGCAGTTTGTGATACACGTTGGAGAAGTTCTTGGAGTAGTTTCCAATAGTAGGGGCCCTATCCTGGAGCAGGGGAAGACTGTGAGGAGTCCTCCTGGAGGTGGCAGGTGCAGCAGAAACGATGTGTGATAAACTGACCACAACCTTCATTCCCTGTCCCACTGTGCCACTAGTGTGGAGGAGGTAAGACTAAAGATGTGTCTGAGAAAAATAGAGGGGTGGGGAGGTGTTTATAATATTTACTCTTTATTCCTCATTACCCTCCTCTGATTTGATTGGTAATAAATTAAATTGATTTCCCCAAGTTAGGTCTCTTTTGCCTATGACAGTAATTGTGTCCTTCTTCTGTCCTCCTCCTTATCATTTGTTATACTTTCTCTCCCCTGTCCAGTTGAGGGGCTGAGTAATAAAGCAGCTTTGGTGGACACCTGCATCCAGTCAGGGTCAGCCCACCACAGCAGCATCTGGAGGTGGATGGTTAGGAACGGCACCAGCACAGGAACACATGCAACAACTGACAGAGGTCACAAAAAAGGTGGGAATCTGAGGAGAGCAAGAGTTGGAAGTGGACCAAACAAAAAAGATGAATGAGCAGATGGGTATGCAGAAAAAACATGACTCTGATCCGACCTTTTAATCACAACAGTGTTAGGGAAAATCATCTGGTCTTCATTATTCCCTTTTTTATTCTGAATTGATGAATCAAGTCTGAGGATTAAATATCACAAATCTGTTTTGGAGAGTGTGTGTTATTTCCTAGTTTTAATTATGAAGCCTCACGCATCATTCATAGTGGCTGTTTAAATAGTGTCTTCCATAGGAAGAACCTGCTTTTTTTTAATGTGTGTTAACATACAGGCACTGCAATGTTGTGTCCAAGATCCTGGGCTTCACGCTGTGCCAACACAAAGGGAAATGCAAGACTTCACACCTCCAGCAACGTATGATTTCAGTATATCAAAAAACACCAACCAGAGAAAGAAAAAAGTGCTGAGGCAGCATTCATTAATGGAATCAAGAGCAGTCAGAAGACACTGGCAGCTTAACCATAGTCCCACTTTTAGTGGTGCTGCACAAAAGGAAAAGCCTTTAAAGCTTTGAGGGTGAATAAAAATTGTATCCCTTATGTTCATGGGGGACTCTTCCCACAGTGAGGGGCAACAAGGAAGGGAGCCAGGAGGTGCTTTCCTTGCAACAGGCATAGTGCAGGCTGGCAGCATGGACTTAGACATGGGAATCCACTTCAACACTCAACGAGAAACTACTAGTGAGATGGGACAGTGCCTGTGCCTTTGTTAAAAAGAGTACAACTGGCTTGTAACTTTTTAAATGTATCCAGCAGAGTGGAAGAAGTAAATTCCAAAACACAAGAAGTGGTCAAAGCAGTGACATGGTCAAAACAGGGAGACAGGAAAATGATTTTATTTTAGTTTGGACAGTTCTCATGTACTGAAGACACTACAAGACCAAAGATGACTTCAGGTGAGGTTATGAATGAAAGCACTATTTGAAGGGATGACAAAGGAAACATGTACCTTTAATTTATTGTGAAATGCAGGATTTTGACTTAATCAGAATATTAGGATGTAGAAAAGTCAAAGACAGTGCCCAAGTTATGAAGCTGAATGACTAGAAATGTAGATGTTTTAACCACAGTGGCAAAAAAAGTTGGTGAAGTGCCATCTTAGAGAAAAAGGTTGAGAGTCACGACTCAGCCATCAGCTCAAGAGCTGAGCCCAAGATTAGTCTGGACAGAAAAAGGCAGCTAATTTTTGGGATGCAGCAACAAGGGGACAGGAGGGGAATTTGCATTCATGGACCAAAAGAGAAGGAAAAAAGGGTGAGGCAAAAGAGGGTTCTCAAATGCTCCCTTATACGTAGAAATGAAACTTTGGTTGGGAAAAATAAGTTTGAGCCTTTATTTTTAAAGCCCTGAGGACATTCTGCCTCTAACAAAACTGTGATCAAAGCAGTTTTGTGTTGCATATTTCACATGTTTTGTTCTTGGTGAGACTGTGAAGTATGTGACACTGGGCACTTTGCAGTAGTATCTGGTCTGTTGATGCTGCTCTCAGGGACAGAGCCAGCTCCCTCTGCCAGCTGCAAACGGCAGCAGTACCACAGCCTGTGGTTGAAGAAGTGATTCTGTTGATTCTTTGAGTGTAGAAGAGATCAAGCTGCTCCCATGATGTGTTTTCTACTAAATTTTGAAGGCATCCAGTGTGAAAGACACTTGACAGAAACACTTCAAACAGCAAAGCTGTAAGGTTACCAAATCCTGACATGATGAAAGAACTTACTGCATAAGAGAATAGGACATTTTGCCATGTGAAATTTAAAAACTCCAATCACAAACAGTTGGGCACTTTAACATGTTGTCATCGTACATAAACAACAGTGGGAAGAAGCACAGGCACTGGGTTCAAACCAAGAACCTGGAAAATAGCTTTAGCTACTGAAAACATTTTTTAAGTGTATACTGCCCTCCAGTGTAGAAATCAGTATTACCTCCACTGGCTGCAACCTAGTGCAAAACTTAGAGAATAATGTGGGGCTCTGGAGTCCCAGATAATGAAGGAAAAGTTTTGCCCCTGCAAAAGGGAACTGAGTGAAGAGACAGCTCAGACCAGGGCTGGTATGTCCAGCAATGAGCAGAAGCTCATCATTGCCACTGGTCTCTGACATCTTTTAAGAAAAAGCTTGCACTGGCTCTCAAGCACCAGAAGCCAGGATTGCTTTTGAATTTGGGAAGTTCTGCAGTCCTCCTTGTCACAGGCAAAGAGCAAAGTACCCCCCTAAGATGGCTCTGCACCCACACCACAATCAGTCTGTAGGGAAGATCAATCAGACAACAGACTGTCCACGAATCACTGATTGCTCTAACCAGGAGTAATTTCTTTCAGTTAAAGTTTCTTAGGAAGAAGATGAGATTGGCAGACTCCTGCCAAAATTAACTGTGCAGAGGTAATTTCCGTGTTGAAATATTGTCTTCAACAGTTTTGCTTTTTCTGAGGGGGAAAAAAAAAAAAGGATTTTTGATTTGAAGAACGAAAGTGTGGAAAATTAATAGTCTATGTTAAATTATGTTACACTGTGCAGGGATACTACTGCACTACTACACACTCACTTCGCAGTGTAATGAAGGTTTTACTCACCACTAAACAGTTCTCATTTGTTTTTTATTTTAGCTTGCCCTTTTAAGAAAAGCAGGTGCTTGAGCAAAATCAGAACAAAACTGAGAGCAAGTTCAAAGCCATGGTGACTCAACTTGTTACAGAATCCCACTGCAAGTCACATTTGCACTTGCAGAATCTGAACAGTAAAATGAAAAAAAAATGGTTAAGGTCATAGTAAGATTGACTTAAAAATAATACATCTTTGTCTTCTATGCACACTGTGGTCTCATAATAAAATTTTTAAAAAAGGCAAGACAATATCAGATGAACTTAGTCACTAATTGCAAAAATCCAGCATAATCTTTATAAATACTAAGTAATGAAAAATTCAGGAGCTAAGCAGATATGAGTTGCTACATTCTGACAATGTTTACACTGCACACTCAAGAAGAGCATTATTGCTGAAATAGAGTCTTTATTTCTGAAACATTCCAAAACAGCAGTATACACAGTTGTAATCAAATATTAAGTCATATGCCATTATAAGAAAGCATTGATTAGTGCAACTGGATTTTGTAAAAGATCTATCAAAAAGATTTATTCGCATTAAAACTCATTTTCCATAAGCAACTGTTAATAAAACATTACAACTTTATTCTTTGTAATAAAGTACTGAAAATCAACTTTAGTTTTAGAGATTGCTGTACCTTTGTAAGTGCAATGTGACTTATGTTGTAATTTTAAAATACAAAACACTATGACAATAAATTAACAATGGTGAAAAGACCAACAAAACCATGCTGACCCAGCTGGATGGCAATTTCCAGTGAATGCTACTTCTTTTGTGCTTCTGCAACATAAATATACTGTTTTGTATTGCAAATGGTATGTTCCTAGTGCTAAAAAAGTACATTACCCCAAAAATATTATTTATGGCACAGAAAAGTTAAATCATCTCTCTGTTGTTCAAGGTTCAGGCAAGTTTAAATGAACTGAAGTATACAAAATAAAATGTACTGGAAACACTAGAAAAAAATCCAAGCACATACATATAAGTCCCCCCAAATTCAAAATAAAATGCATGATGTCTTTACACTGAATAAATTATCTTAGAAATTCAGTATGGCAAAGCTGCCCAAAAGCATTATCTCCTAGTTCTTTCCAAGGAAATCTCCTGGTACTTTGCACAAATATAATACTTTCTGCCATTGTTAGTCTGGTAACAACGGAGCTGTTCAGGTAACAGGTTAAGTGCAATATTTAGTATTTGATATGATGTTCATTTAAAAAAAATGACATTGTATTATGTGGATGGTTACATATTAAAATACCAGGGGAAATAATTCTGTACAGCCCTCCTTTCCCAAGTCGTTGTTACCCAGCCAGCTGGGTAATGAAATCCTCAGTATTTATTTCCCACTGTTGATGGGCTTCCTTCCTCAATAGCAGCCGTCTCTCCAGTTCCCATCCCGCATCGTGCTGAGGGATGGAAGGGGCTTTGGAGGCTGAAGAAAACTGGATTAACCAAATGAGAAAAAAAAAAAAAAAGAAGACAAAGAAGTCATATTTCATGTGAAAGTTAAAGGCAACAAACACAATTTCCTTTGGCAGTGCCACTGGCTTTATGGTTGTCTTAGACACATCACTCTGGTTTCTCTCTGGCTCCCCACTAATGCAAATGTAAAGACCTATGCTGAAAATAAGGCTACTTCTAATGAGTCCCCATAACTGTTACTGGTCTTAATTGGGTAAAAGGTTTGTAAAAAAGAATTTGGTGAATAAGATAGANAATCTTTATAAATACTAAGTAATGAAAAATTCAGGAGCTAAGCAGATATGAGTTGCTACATTCTGACAATGTTTACACTGCACACTCAAGAAGAGCATTATTGCTGAAATAGAGTCTTTATTTCTGAAACATTCCAAAACAGCAGTATACACAGTTGTAATCAAATATTAAGTCATATGCCATTATAAGAAAGCATTGATTAGTGCAACTGGATTTTGTAAAAGATCTATCAAAAAGATTTATTCGCATTAAAACTCATTTTCCATAAGCAACTGTTAATAAAACATTACAACTTTATTCTTTGTAATAAAGTACTGAAAATCAACTTTAGTTTTAGAGATTGCTGTACCTTTGTAAGTGCAATGTGACTTATGTTGTAATTTTAAAATACAAAACACTATGACAATAAATTAACAATGGTGAAAAGACCAACAAAACCATGCTGACCCAGCTGGATGGCAATTTCCAGTGAATGCTACTTCTTTTGTGCTTCTGCAACATAAATATACTGTTTTGTATTGCAAATGGTATGTTCCTAGTGCTAAAAAAGTACATTACCCCAAAAATATTATTTATGGCACAGAAAAGTTAAATCATCTCTCTGTTGTTCAAGGTTCAGGCAAGTTTAAATGAACTGAAGTATACAAAATAAAATGTACTGGAAACACTAGAAAAAAATCCAAGCACATACATATAAGTCCCCCCAAATTCAAACCAGCATCTCCCACAGAGGACAGGAACATGTTTTGCCANCACAAATATAATACTTTCTGCCATTGTTAGTCTGGTAACAACGGAGCTGTTCAGGTAACAGGTTAAGTGCAATATTTAGTATTTGATATGATGTTCATTTAAAAAAAATGACATTGTATTATGTGGATGGTTACATATTAAAATACCAGGGGAAATAATTCTGTACAGCCCTCCTTTCCCAAGTCGTTGTTACCCAGCCAGCTGGGTAATGAAATCCTCAGTATTTATTTCCCACTGTTGATGGGCTTCCTTCCTCAATAGCAGCCGTCTCTCCAGTTCCCATCCCGCATCGTGCTGAGGGATGGAAGGGGCTTTGGAGGCTGAAGAAAACTGGATTAACCAAATGAGAAAAAAAAAAAAAAAGAAGACAAAGAAGTCATATTTCATGTGAAAGTTAAAGGCAACAAACACAATTTCCTTTGGCAGTGCCACTGGCTTTATGGTTGTCTTAGACACATCACTCTGGTTTCTCTCTGGCTCCCCACTAATGCAAATGTAAAGACCTATGCTGAAAATAAGGCTACTTCTAATGAGTCCCCATAACTGTTACTGGTCTTAATTGGGTAAAAGGTTTGTAAAAAAGAATTTGGTGAATAAGATAGAGGAGATCCCCCTGAATGGGAATATTTGGTTTTTTTCAGGGTTAAAGACAAATAAAACCTATTTTTGTCACTATGACAGCAGAAATCTAATGGGAAATATTCTCCAAAAAGTCATTGTGCTCGGTCTGCTCGTGAAAAACAGCTTTTTATAAAAATACTGTGCAGGCACTAAAGCATTTTGTCATCTTATCAGTTGAAGAATTCTACCAAGTCATGCTTCAGACCCTCTCAACCAAGACATGTGATGACCCATTTCCATCCCACAGCCAAAGTCAGAGAGCTCCCAGTCCCAGCATCACCTCCACTCCTGCAGGGAACTCGCTGTCTTCTGGGCCCCCACACTCACACCCATGCCATGTCTCTCACTAATCAATGACAACTTTTATGTCAAATACTTGTAGACCATCTTCCAAACCCTCCAGGTACTACCAAAGTAACTGTTACAAATAGGATTAAAAAAGGGAAAAGCATTCATCTGACTCCAACTGCCTGCCAGCTCACTGGTGACAAGAAAAGCTGTCTCTAATTCGCTGCAGCCACCAGAATTTGCTCAGATTTGTCTCCATTCTGTGAAACAGTTTCTTATAAAACAAGGTCTTAAGTCTTGCTCTCCCACCTCTGCTTTTTCTGTGAGTTACTGATGCCTCCTTTCCCTTCCAAATGCCCGTGGCTGGAAAAAGGCAGAGGTATGTTGTAAGGTAGGCAGAGTCACTAAATCAAAAGCAGTCACCAGAGCAGCTGCTCAACTCTTTGCTGCTACAACTGCTCTTTTAGTGGGAAAAATATTGCACTGAGTGAAAAACGTCAGTTAAAGTTAGGTTCGTTCCATCTGGTTTTATGTAGTTCTACTTTATTGTAGCATCACTTATCTTTTATATCAGTCAAGTTACTTGAGGCATAAAATCCAATCTGCCTGTGCCATTTCTTGCAACTGCTTAGTTTTTGTTTTGTTTTGGTTTTTTTTCCAGAAAGAAAAAGAAGAAAGTATATTCAACAACCTTCAAGAAAAAAAACCCAGGATGTACACTCCTCCCTGAATATCTGATTGACTAAAAAAAACAACCTCAAAGGACTTTCTCTATTTTTAATCAAGTTATGACTAAAACCACTTAAATTTTCAGATATTGACAGAAGCTACACTCAAACTGATAATTAGGAATACCATTCCTTAGAAATGAGCAAAATGACAAAAATCAACAGTAAGAAAAATCTGCTGCTGATGGCTGAATTATTTCCAAGAAAATTTCATGTGAACTGTTATTGCCCTTATTTTCCAAATGAATAAATAAAATGAGACAAGGGTCTTCAAGGACTGTAAGCTGAGCTCAAAACTTTCTGTGCTTTCAGCTTCCTATAAACTTGTAACTCCCACAGTGCAAAGATGATCAGCCCTCAAGAATCATTAGTTCAGCTCTACAGAAACACCTGATGATACTAATGTACATCTGAAAGTTAAGAAGACAGTACCCCAGACTTTTTGGACTATAAATACCTTTGTTACTGATTTGACTCCACCTCTAATAAAAGCAGTATTGGGAGTTCAGTATCAAGCCCCTTCACCCTCCCATTGAAACATCTTAATTTTGTCTTTCTTCAATATTGTCTGTTGTAGGAAAAGTTACGAAATAGCAAGGGACTGGTCTTATGGTGCAGAAAGTCTCACATGTTGCTATGAAAAATTTAATAGCTCTGCAGAAGAACATGAAGGAAAAAGAAAACAATAAAGAAAACCCTCTACTATAAAGAACTCTAACAGGGAATGTTCCAGCAGAGAGCAAAGGAGGTTGTAACAGAAATCTCATGGTACAGTCTTCATCAAAGAAGAAACCTGATGACTCTTTATCAAAGTTTCACCCCAGTCGGTCAAAATCTGTTGTCAATCACACCAGTGTAATCCCCAAGTAACTCAACCAAAGAGAGACATGAGCAATTGAATTATTCTGGATCTGTTTTGTCTAGTCAAAATAATAAAAACAAGAGAGAGCTAAACAGTGACAGTTCCTCCATCAGAAAGCCAGGCAGTCCCTCACATGTGGAGGGATGCGTGTGATGGGAAGAAACAGCTGGAAGAGTTGACACAAGTTCTATCAATCACAGTACAGCTTTAAGCTTAAGTCCCAGACTCTTTCCTAAAGCTTATTTTATTCCCTGCCCTAAAAAAAACCCCAAAAATTTAAAAAAACCAACCAACCAATAAAAAAACAAACGAAAAACAGACAAAATTTTGTTGGAAAAATGCAAAAATCAATTTGCTTAAAAGTATAGCTCCTTGAAAGTATGTGATACTGTTTGTATATTGTCTCCCAAATGGAACTGAAAAGGTGCTGGTTTAACCCAATAATGTACTATCCAGGGTATTTTCTTCCTCACAGTGCTGTAAGGGCACAGGTTGCATTTTTAGTCTACTGCCATGTTCAGCAACAGGGCAGCAACTCCTTCTATTCTAAGCATTGCTCATTCTGTGACACTGAAATAGAAGTCTATAACAAGACATAATATAACAATATAAGTCTAGAACGAGACAAATCACATCTGTCAATAATAGGGGAATTCCATTTGTTTTGATTGCTTACTGATAGATGCCAATCCATTCTTATTTTGATAGATGCCAATCCATTCTTATTTATATGTGATTACATTCTATCAATATTACAGTTTACTAGAAACTACCAACAAGTATTGTCCCATCACTATTTCTGGCGAGAAATCACCTAATCAGTGACTTCACATTAGGAGCTAGAAATGCTTATTTCATAGCCCAGTTTCACTCTCAGAAGGCAAACCAAAGCACAGCCTAAGGCAAAGCTAGGGAAGGAGGCCTGTTCAACTCTTACCTTCGAACTGGCTGGGCAATTTTACTTCTGGGTATGCCACTCCCATTGCTGGCCAGCGATGGTCTTGGAAGAGCACTGCGCCCTACAATCCCTTGACTGGCAGTCTTGTTTGGCATTGGAATCCCAGTATTAGAGTATAACTGTAAGTTGTTTGACACTGGAATGCTGCTGCTGTTGNTGAGTGAAAAACGTCAGTTAAAGTTAGGTTCGTTCCATCTGGTTTTATGTAGTTCTACTTTATTGTAGCATCACTTATCTTTTATATCAGTCAAGTTACTTGAGGCATAAAATCCAATCTGCCTGTGCCATTTCTTGCAACTGCTTAGTTTTTGTTTTGTTTTGGTTTTTTTTCCAGAAAGAAAAAGAAGAAAGTATATTCAACAACCTTCAAGAAAAAAAACCCAGGATGTACACTCCTCCCTGAATATCTGATTGACTAAAAAAAACAACCTCAAAGGACTTTCTCTATTTTTAATCAAGTTATGACTAAAACCACTTAAATTTTCAGATATTGACAGAAGCTACACTCAAACTGATAATTAGGAATACCATTCCTTAGAAATGAGCAAAATGACAAAAATCAACAGTAAGAAAAATCTGCTGCTGATGGCTGAATTATTTCCAAGAAAATTTCATGTGAACTGTTATTGCCCTTATTTTCCAAATGAATAAATAAAATGAGACAAGGGTCTTCAAGGACTGTAAGCTGAGCTCAAAACTTTCTGTGCTTTCAGCTTCCTATAAACTTGTAACTCCCACAGTGCAAAGATGATCAGCCCTCAAGAATCATTAGTTCAGCTCTACAGAAATACCTGATGATAGTAATGTACATCTGAAATTTAAGAAGACAGTACCCCAGACTTTTTGGACTATAAATACCTTTGTTACTGATTTGACTCCACCTCTAATAAAAGCAGTATTGGGAGTTCAGTATCAAGCCCCTTCACCCTCCCATTGAAACATCTTAATTTTGTCTTTCTTCAATATTGTCTGTTGTAGGAAAAGTTACGAAATAGCAAGGGACTGGTCTTATGGTGCAGAAAGTCTCACATGTTGCTATGAAAAATTTAATAGCTCTGCAGAAGAACATGAAGGAAAAAGAAAACAATAAAGAAAACCCTCTACTATAAAGAACTCTAACAGGGAATGTTCCAGCAGAGAGCAAAGGAGGTTGTAACAGAAATCTCATGGTACAGTCTTCATCAAAGAAGAAACCTGATGACTCTTTATCAAAGTTTCACCCCAGTCGGTCAAAATCTGTTGTCAATCACACCAGTGTAATCCCCAAGTAACTCAACCAAAGAGAGACATGAGCAATTGAATTATTCTGGATCTGTTTTGTCTAGTCAAAATAATAAAAACAAGAGAGAGCTAAACAGTGACAGTTCCTCCATCAGAAAGCCAGGCAGTCCCTCACATGTGGAGGGATGCGTGTGATGGGAAGAAACAGCTGGAAGAGTTGACACAAGTTCTATCAATCACAGTACAGCTTTAAGCTTAAGTCCCAGACTCTTTCCTCAAGCTTATTTTATTCCCTGCCCTAAAAAAAACCCCAAAAATTTAAAAAAACCAACCAACCAATAAAAAAACAAACGAAAAACAGACAAAATTTTGTTGGAAAAATGCAAAAATCAATTTGCTTAAAAGTATAGCTCCTTGAAAGTATGTGATACTGTTTGTATATTGTCTCCCAAATGGAACTGAAAAGGTGCTGGTTTAACCCAATAATGTACTATCCAGGGTATTTTCTTCCTCACAGTGCTGTAAGGGCACAGGTTGCATTTTTAGTCTACTGCCATGTTCAGCAACAGGGATGCAACTCCTTCTATTCTAAGCATTGCTCATTCTGTGACACTGAAATAGAAGTCTATAACAAGACATAATATAACAATATAAGTCTAGAACGAGACAAATCACATCTGTCAATAATAGGGGAATTCCATTTGTTTTGATTGCTTACTGATAGATGCCAATCCATTCTTATTTTGATAGATGCCAATCCATTCTTATTTATATGTGATTACATTCTATCAATATTACAGTTTACTAGAAACTACCAACAAGTATTGTCCCATCACTATTTCTGGCGAGAAATCACCTAATCAGTGACTTCACATTAGGAGCTAGAAATGCTTATTTCATAGCCCAGTTTCACTCTCAGAAGGCAAACCAAAGCACAGCCTAAGGCAAAGCTAGGGAAGGAGGCCTGTTCAACTCTTACCTTCGAACTGGCTGGGCAATTTTACTTCTGGGTATGCCACTCCCATTGCTGGCCAGCGATGGTCTTGGAAGAGCACTGCGCCCTACAATCCCTTGACTGGCAGTCTTGTTTGGCATTGGAATCCCAGTATTAGAGTATAACTGTAAGTTGTTTGACACTGGAATGCTGCTGCTGTTGCTACTACTACTACTACTACTGCTACCTTGTACAGTTGGGCTTACGTAGGCAGTAGCTTTGAGAGGCTGTCTGACAGACACTGGAAAATGTCCCACACTGTGAACTCTGTGTTGAAGCTGTCCTGGTGATGGAACTGCAAAGAGTGGTAGAAAAGGAAGTAACAAGGTCAGTATGTAACAGTAATATTCAGTTCTAGATAGATCTGAATAGGGATAAATTACTATACAATTTACATCCTAATTGATATAATTATACATCATTATATAATTTACTTGCTAATTATCAACTGCTGAAAAACCCCTTGAATGCAATACTGTATCCAGTAACACTGCACTGAACTAAAATACCCTGTTCCATCCACTTCCTGAACAGAAATCCCCTCCCATAACCATCCTTCCTTCTCCTCTCAAAGAGGATTCATTAGCTATTACCAGCAAACTCCTTCCACCTATGCAATCAGAGCCTTAAACAGGAGAAATCACTGCAGGTATAAATTAATTACTGTTAGATCATTTAGATTTTTGTAAGGTTGCTTACAACCACCACATCTTCTTTAATAAACTCTGCATTAAAACATTACAAGACAGCAAGTCTTGTCAACATAGACAAGAAGTCTAAGCTTTATATAAAAACAGTAAAAAGACTATAAAAAGGTCTTGAATATATTCCAAGGCCGATGTTATGTAAACTCATTTAAAATCAATGCTTTGGGTTCCAGAAGCTTTATACACATTTTCTAGACAATCCTGCCCTCTGGTGTACATTAGACACACATCTGTTGTCCATATATCAAAAGCACTGTCAAAAGCCTGAAGCACATAAACTGAGATACCACATACAAGCCAATCCTATTTCAAGGCTTTGCAAAAGGACACCTTAAAATAATCTGAGAAAATACAGATGTGTGATCCAATTAAACAGTACTGACAATATATTGCCATGGAACTCTTATCAAACCACATCTCCTTAAATATCCTATTACAGCCACTTAGGAATGGTTTAAAAAAAATATATAAAAACAAATCACACTTTATACAAACACATAAATACACAAAAACACACAGAGAAATAGTTAGTTATAAAGCAGTAAATAAAATTAAATTCTCAATGCACTACCATGCAAATTCAAATGGGAACCTGAACAACTACTTCCATTCTCCAAACAGGATGAAAATAAAACAGGGTAACTCCAGCAGTCAAGGATGTTTTCCAGAAAAGATGTAATTTAATAGTTTTGAAGACATTTATAAATTCTGCTCGAGTTTGAAAGGAAACACCCACAGGAAAAGGTTTTGCCAACTTATCCCTCAAAAATCTCACAGGACACAGAAGGCTTAAGTTAAATCACCTTTTCCATTTCCTCTCTGAGTACTTCAACCACTGTGAAGGAAAAGATGGGTTTGGATCTTCATCTATTTTGTTCACAATCTAGATCAATAATTCAACATCAGTACTCCCTTCATCCCCTCATCAAGAGTTCACCTAAATTAAACTAACAACTGAGTCATTTTAATTTCCCCACTGAACAAGTACATTATACTTGATCATATAAATCTCTGTTCACCAAATCTGCTCAGAATGAAGTGGCTCAACTTGATCAGGGGGAAGGTCATGTATTTTAAGATCATATTTATACAGTGTACTGTAAAACAAGCACTGTAAAAATTACTAAGAAAATAAGTTTTCAGTTCCAGTATCAAAAATAAAAATGTAACTTCATATGAATGAACTGCATTATTGGTGCTTCTACAATACTAATGCCACCAATTATTATTATCATTTTAGTTTTAAAGTTGGTACAAAATGAATAGGCAAAGAAAAATAAAAAGAGGTAATGAAACCCTCAAGACTGTACAACAAGATGAGCAGAATTTGCTTTCCAAAATAGACTTTGAAAATCCTAAGCTATATTAAAATCTGACGCAAAAGGAACACAGGCTGCTTTCAGGTTTTTGTAAAGCAAAATGGTGAGTGGCTACCACTCTGTAAGAGACTCCCTGCACGCAGCCAAAGAACACAGGTACTTACTACAGGACTGCATCCTTGAAATCCCATTACTCGCTCCATGCAAATTGGAGTCAAAGCTCTGACTGTTCCTCACGGGGAGCGGAGAGGCGGCAAAGCCAGCGCTGCTGCTGCTGCTGCTGCTGCTGCTGGGGGTACTCGGCATCCGGGCCAGGTTAGGCATGCTTCTCCGAAGTTTATCTGAAGCAAAAGAAGTCAACAGCCATAGTCAAATCACAACTCCTAACAGACACGTGCAGCCNAGAAATCCCCTCCCATAACCATCCTTCCTTCTCCTCTCAAAGAGGATTCATTAGCTATTACCAGCAAACTCCTTCCACCTATGCAATCAGAGCCTTAAACAGGAGAAATCACTGCAGGTATAAATTAATTACTGTTAGATCATTTAGATTTTTGTAAGGTTGCTTACAACCACCACATCTTCTTTAATAAACTCTGCATTAAAACATTACAAGACAGCAAGTCTTGTCAACATAGACAAGAAGTCTAAGCTTTATATAAAAACAGTAAAAAGACTATAAAAAGGTCTTGAATATATTCCAAGGCCGATGTTATGTAAACTCATTTAAAATCAGTGCTTTGGGTTCCAGAAACTTTATACACATTTTCTAGACAATCCTGCCCTCTGGTGTACATTAGACACACATCTGTTGTCCATATATCAAAAGCACTGTCAAAAGCCTGAAGCACATAAACTGAGATACCACATACAAGCCAATCCTATTTCAAGGCTTTGCAAAAGGACACCTTAAAATAATCTGAGAAAATACAGATGTGTGATCCAATTAAACAGTACTGACAATATATTGCCATGGAACTCTTATCAAACCACATCTCCTTAAATATCCTATTACAGCCACTTAGGAATGGTTTAAAAAAAATATATAAAAACAAATCACACTTTATACAAACACATAAATACACAAAAACACACAGAGAAATAGTTAGTTATAAAGCAGTAAATAAAATTAAATTCTCAATGCACTACCATGCAAATTCAAATGGGAACCTGAACAACTACTTCCATTCTCCAAACAGGATGAAAATAAAACAGGGTAACTCCAGCAGTCAAGGATGTTTTCCAGAAAAGATGTAATTTAATAGTTTTGAAGACATTTATAAATTCTGCTCGAGTTTGAAAGGAAACACCCACAGGAAAAGGTTTTGCCAACTTATCCCTCAAAAATCTCACAGGACACAGAAGGCTTAAGTTAAATCACCTTTTCCATTTCCTCTCTGAGTACTTCAACCACTGTGAAGGAAAAGATGGGTTTGGATCTTCATCTATTTTGTTCACAATCTAGATCAATAATTCAACATCAGTACTCCCTTCATCCCCTCATCAAGAGTTCACCTAAATTAAACTAACAACTGAGTCATTTTAATTTCCCCACTGAACAAGTACATTATACTTGATCATATAAATCTCTGTTCACCAAATCTGCTCAGAATGAAGTGGCTCAACTTGATCAGGGGGAAGGTCATGTATTTTAAGATCATATTTATACAGTGTACTGTAAAACAAGCACTGTAAAAATTACTAAGAAAATAAGTTTTCAGTTCCAGTATCAAAAATAAAAATGTAACTTCATATGAATGAACTGCATTATTGGTGCTTCTACAATACTAATGCCACCAATTATTATTATCATTTTAGTTTTAAAGTTGGTACAAAATGAATAGGCAAAGAAAAATAAAAAGAGGTAATGAAACCCTCAAGACTGTACAACAAGATGAGCAGAATTTGCTTTCCAAAATAGACTTTGAAAATCCTAAGCTATATTAAAATCTGACGCAAAAGGAACACAGGCTGCTTTCAGGTTTTTGTAAAGCAAAATGGTGAGTGGCTACCACTCTGTAAGAGACTCCCTGCACGCAGCCAAAGAACACAGGTACTTACTACAGGACTGCATCCTTGAAATCCCATTACTCGCTCCATGCAAATTGGAGTCAAAGCTCTGACTGTTCCTCACGGGGAGCGGAGAGGCGGCAAAGCCAGCGCTGCTGCTGCTGCTGCTGCTGCTGCTGGGGGTACTCGGCATCCGGGCCAGGTTAGGCATGCTTCTCCGAAGTTTATCTGAAGCAAAAGAAGTCAACAGCCATAGTCAAATCACAACTCCTAACAGACACGTGCAGCCTCTGAATAATTGCTGTCAAAAATCTAAATGAAAACAGGAAGAATATGAATATGTTATTGACAGTAAACTAATTGAACCCATCTGACTACAGTAAGCACCATTATTCACAAATAATTTTGATGACACATCTTCAGAATCACAAGAATTTAAACACTAATGTATCATAATAAGGACACGTTTCACATAAATAAGTAGGTCAGATAATCATGCTCTGCATGTGCCTGTTTCTTTGCAGTGAATACAAAGCAAGGCTGCAATGACAAAGTCAGGCACAGGTATCTACACTGTAGATGTCTAAAGACAAGTGAGATGAATTTACCCTAAGTGACTAAAGTTACAGAATGTTAGGGCTTGGAAGAGACCTTGAAAGATTATCTAGTCCAGCCCTCCTGCCAGAGCAGGATCACCTAGATCAGGTCACACAGAACATGTCCAGGTGGGTTTTGAATGTCTCCAGAGAAGAAGACTCCACAACCTCTCTGGGCAGCCTGTTCCAGAGCTCTGTCACCATCATAATGAAAAAGTTTCTCCTTATGTTTACATAGAACCTCCCCTGTTCCAGCTTGTACACGTTACCCCTTGTCCTGTTTTTGAATGTCACAGAAAAGAGCCTGGATCCATCCTCCTGATGTTCACCTTTTACATATTTATAAACATTAATGAGGTCCCCCCTCAGTCTCCTGTTTTCCAAGCTAAGAAGCCCCAGCTCCCTCAGCCTCTCCTCATAAGGGAGATGTTCCACTCCCTTAATCATCTTTGAGGCTCTGTGCTGGACTCTTCTGAGCAGTTCCCTGTCCTTGAAACAAGGGGCCTAGAACTGGACAAAATATTCCAGATGTGGCCTCACCAGGCTTGTTTTCATGTTTCAAGCTTGTTTTCAAGATAAGATTCTTGTTTTCAAGTGTCAGTGAGATGCAAAAAAAATTCACAGTAAATAACCTTATTAGCATTTTAATTTTCTGCAGGTGGCTGTGCAAAAAACCTGCTAAGTTGCTTGGAGTCCTGGGTTGACATCAGGATTTAAAAAACCTAATGATTCTCCTTCCTTCCCCATTTGTGGTTCCTGATTTGGTGGGCATTTTTAAAAACAGGCCTGTAAAGCTCTTCACAAATAGAAAGCTGTAAATACCCCAAATATTTTTTTGGGGGTGAATGTTCAACAGCTAAGGCAAGTGACTAAAAGGTCAGAAGATGTCTGCAACCCTACTCATGTGAGCTTATTTGGAGAGAGAAGCTGAAACCAAGTCTGACATCTCAAGAAGACTTTGCAACCATAAAAGCATTAGGTAGTCTAATGTGAAGCTCTTTTCACCTCTTCTGTCACAGAGCTAAATGGAGATGAGTCAATGCTGTATAATCAGAAGAGACTGGCAGGGGCAGAAAGGTGCACACTGAATGACCTGCTCTGAGTTGTGTCCTGTGAATTGACAGACTTCAGTAAAGCACTGCTTTGGGGAAATAAGTCATTCATCAAATTGCCATTAACACCCCCACTAAGGATGACCTCTTGGCCAGTAGCACAAATGCTGTGCCTTTCTGAGGTGCCTATATTTCTTCTGGTACTGTGGCCAGAGTGTAGGCCACCAGCTCATACCCCTGTTGTAGGTTCCAGTGCCTGGTAGATATCTGCCTCCAGTTCTTCCACTGCAACAGAAAGCAAGACATGCTTGCCTTCTAACAGGCAGCTATGGCTGTTCTCTCCAACAGCAGGCAGGGCATTTCAAGACTGACATTTTGAATTCATGCACAGGAATGACACATCACACTCTGCTTGGAATTTCTATTTTTTCCTCCTAGCTCACACAGGACAAGTTCAATTCACAGAAACAACAAATTGACCTAGGAATCTCTGTTCATCAGTCCACATAAATATATAACCTATTTAGCACCATCATGAGCTCCTCTAATCCTTAAAGCTGCTAACAATTGACAAGTAACAAGAAATGACAGTACAGTTCTACCCACACAAGGTATTAGTAGTGGCCACAGTAACTTCAATATATATGTAATGTTACAAAATACTCCAGAAAAAAAATTAAAACTACATAAAACTCGGTCACAGTAAGACAGCAACTCCAGCTGGTTTTTAAGGCTAGTCTTCATGATAAGAACTGGTATAGAATCCTGCAAATAGTTGAAGACATCCTTGTACTTCAAAAGTCAAACATTTCTAGTATTTTTATGTCCCAAGTTCCAATTTCTAGTGCCTACCTGCCCTTGACACTATACTGTGCATGCTAGTCCTGTAATGATGAGATCTTCTCTTCCATTTTGACTCAGGTTGACCTTCAGCTACCATAGATGATCTGACACAGAAAACCACTGCTGTCTAGAAAACAGTTTAAATATTCCCCCAAATTAAACACACTCCATTATCATAT
Source organism: Ceyx cyanopectus (assembly GCA_013401355.1). Classification (NCBI taxonomy): domain Eukaryota; kingdom Metazoa; phylum Chordata; class Aves; order Coraciiformes; family Alcedinidae; genus Ceyx; species Ceyx cyanopectus. The sequence continues at coordinate 24,960 of VYZU01006808.1, read as the reverse complement.
TTTTTAAATCAAACAGTAGGCTGGGGAGGAGTTCAACGCAGTAAGAGGAAATGCAAGGTTTGGGTTCCCAGAAACTACACTACAGTCAAATCCCAGTAATGAACCAGTTTAAGAGTAATCCTTCATCCAAGAGTTAAGAGCTGTGCTTCAGTGACTCATCACAGACACTAGCAGGATGAAACTGCCAGTGGTACAGCAATGAACATTAGGCAAAGGGATTACCACTCTGGTTCAGTCAGGGAGTTAAGTATTAATGTCACTGATAAAAACAGTTATCAGGCTTCCAAAACTGCCTTGGGGATGTGAACAATGGCATCCACACAGCTACTGTATGTTCCTATTTCTGAAATACTCAGGATTTTGCAAACTGGAAAGGGAACTGTCATCCTATGATGCAATCCTTGGCCCAGAGTGGCAGAAAATTCATGACTATGGGATTTCTGCAGCTACTGTTAATTTTGGAGCACTAGCCTACTCTCAAATCCTAGGTCCTGAAATGGTAAGTCAACATTGCAGCACTTGGCAAAAAAAAATTGTTTGAGAAGCAGGACAGTGGTTGGGAAGCTGGCACTGCATATAACAGCTTTTCTAATACTATCCACATATCACATTGTATAAGCAGAATTTCTTGGGAGTCTACATGCTCCTCTACTTAGGGACTGCATCAGCCACCACAGGCCATGAGCTGCACTTTGAACTGTCCTGTGGCTGCAGCTACAACAGCAAGAAACATAGGTGGTAGCTTGGATTTCCTCCATGTCACGGGTGGTCACGTCTTTTGCCTCCTGTTCATTAGTCCCTTCTTGTCCCAGCAGTCTGCTCTGCTGCTGATTCATTCAGTCCTGAGGCAGCAGATTCCTGCTGCACCTGCAAATTCTCATCCATCAAGCATCTGTGCTGCTTCTTTGATGGGTCCTTGTGTCTGCTGAGATAAATGACCCTGAAAAGCAATGAAAATAGCAGGTCAGTTTTGTGTTTGGGGAAAACTCAGGAATGTTTGTCTTGATGGTATTTTGCAGCTTTCATCTCCTTGGATGATGCATCCTCTTTGATCTCTTTCTTGAAGTCTGTTCTGTCACCTGTTCCCCTCTTAAGAACAGCAGAAAGTATCTTACAGCCATTTTGTTTCTAGATGAAATGCTGGCTCCTGTGAGCTTGATAATGGAAGCAGAAGGTGAGAGTTATGTGATTTTAAATTATTTCAGGCTGCTGAGACGTGGCTAGATATGAACTTGCTGAAAATACAAAAGAAGAAAACAAAGATATTTTTCCAAGCTGCTAGTAGCATTTCTTCCCTTTTGGGAGCTCTTTGCTCTCTTTAGACTGATGGGAAAAATAACAGACTGAAGGAGTAGAGCTGAGATGCATTCTCAGATGATGCTCAAATAGTCCTGTTTATGATAAATACTGAAATTTGCTCCAGTCTCTGCTATCTCTTCTGCACTAATCTGATTCAGTGGCAAGCCTGAAAAAATCATTGTTTACAGTTCATTCTGATAGAAAGATGTGGATATTAACACCAGCAAGGAACTCCAAAGGATCCACTTATTCTACAACATCCACAGTTATTGTGACCCACTACTGAGTCTCAACTATAAGCCAGGCTGAAACAAATACAATGTTTAAGTAGGATGCAGCCACATAAAGCATCACAGATGTATCTTCGTCTGCCTGCTTTGAGATGTAACATCATGACCTACAGACATTGTATTATTGAGATATTTGAAAGTGTAAAGAAAATGCAAGGATAGGTCATGCAAAGGAGTTAATACTCAGCTCCTGGCTGGTTATTATCATTGCCACCTTCTCAGAATAGTCCATGCATGAACACAAGTGCTGTTGCTTCGTGAGTGTTCTTTAGGTGGCATACGTTGCCCTTTTTTCACATATCTGCATCAGAATGACACCCCAAAAATCACTTACTGCATGTTTATGTTTTTTTCCCTATGTGGCATCCATGCTGAATTGCCTGTTGCTTACAGCACAAGAAAAACTGGGAACTGTGAAATGCAGAGTCCTCTGTCCTCAACCAAAAATGTGCATGAAAAGATCACCCCACAGAAGAGAATATATTCACTGCTGCTGAGAAACAGGTCAAAAGGAAGGCAAAAGTGTCCCTCACTTTGTCACAAAATTACAGTAAAGATAGCAGCTTGTCTACTACCCAGCTGTTTCAGGTCTGATTTTTTTTGCAGGAAGTTCTTCCCACCGATGTCATCTCTTCTCTGAAGTCAGCCTCAGATCAGTGGCTCAGCTTCTTTCCAGCAGGACACCAGAACAGGCAGCACTTGCCTTCTGTCTTCTGGTCCCAGAAGTGGCTGCCCCCATTCCATCACTTTTTTTTTTTTTTCTTTCCCTGACCTAATACTAAAATTGGCTGAAGTTTAATGTCCATGTAGCACATAAACAGACCTTGCTTGGGGAGCAAAGCTGCTCCAGAAGGGGTGTGCTCTTGATGGGCTGCCAGACTGAGAATTCTGTAGTAGTTCTTGACAAGTACCATCTTCTCTCTGCCAAAACACCTCACCCAGTGAGGCTCTCCTTACACGAAGGGCTTGACTCTCCAGTGAAGTGCTTTAGAACACATGTATATTCATTGTTATTCTCTGCAAGTGGCCTCAATGTGCTATTTGAGCAAAAGGACACACAAGCCTTGCCAATAGTGCACTATCATTAAGGAATGTGATACAGCATTAGTGTCCCACGGAAATCTGTATCACCATTTAAGTAACGTTAGCAGTTTCTTACACATATTTCATTTCTTCACACAAATGCTGCAAATTGAACTCTGCCTTACCTGTGTTGTATGCACAAATAGATTGGGGGAAAACTGTAAGGAAAAAATCTCTGCTTCTTTGTTTTAAACATTATGTTCTATATTATGTAGATATTCAGACTTTGTTCTGAAATCCTGAACAAATTTGTAGACACAATTACAACTCCACTTCTCTTCTGCATCTTTGAAGACCTGAGGTCAGTATCTGCAATACAGTTCTTATGGGTATAGCACTCATGACATCCAAACACAGCAGTATCTAGTTAAAAGTTAAAAGTCTTTGGAATTGTCAGTTGATACAAGAGACATCAGTGTGTGTAAAAGAAAGCCTTTCAGTTAAGCAAGACATACCATTCTTCATAATGACCTACCTACATCCATACCTACACTTTGCTTACGTTGGACATTTCCATTTTATTCAGAATAATACAACTTCAACTCACCCTGGCTTCACAGGGATAAGTCTCCCACCACAGACAGCTAGAGCAAATTAAAGATTTTTCCATTATCCTTCTACTGCTTCTCCCCACTGATCATTATTCCCAATATAATGTCAATGTGACAAATTCAGACTTTTTTTTTCTTCCTTTTCTTTAAAAAGCTCTGCAATTATTTCCTAAAGTGAAATCTCCCCTACTGAACAAGAAAGGCTATGAGCAGAAAAACATTCATAAATACATAAATCAGTAAGAACTTTTCCCACCTCTCCAAAATCATAAATGGTTAGTCTATACTGAACTGATATCTAAGCAAAATACTAGTGCTACCTACCTGAAATGCTGCTCTTCTGTTACCTGCCAAACCCCCAAAACACTGCAAAGTAAAGCAGCTTTCCAAATAAGGCAAGGGTGTTGCAACACCCATGGTTATGATATCCATAACATTTTGCCTGAGAAAAGTTATACCCCAGAGGTGTATATATGTGCAATAAAATAACTTATAATTAGTAATTTCTGGAAAATAAAAGCAAAATGTTTCAAGTGAATTGTACCTGTGGCCTGTTTATGGAAGTATCAAGCAAGCTACAATTTCAAAATGAAAGTGAAAAGATAATGGAAAACATACATTAAAAATAACCAGATTTCATGCACTTACTAATCATTAAGGGATGTATTGTTAATCTGCCCCTTTTTACTCCATTTTAATAAACTCCATCTTTAGCTGGTATAATTTGTTCAAACTAGAAATGTTTGAATTTTCAGGTATTATAAAAATGGACACTTAAAAATGCACATGAAATAAGGGGTGCCAGGATAAACGTTTAGAAGTAAGCTTATCTCAAGATCTGAAAAGTGGGCCTCAGCACTAGATCCATGCCATTTTCACTGTCTTATCTATCTGGATTTTGACTATTTTAGATTATTTCACAGCACTATAGTTCTGTTACTTCTGGTTTCAGAAAATTGGAAGTAATAAAGGGCATAAATATTAGCATCTGTTAAAAAAGAATAAAGTGACCAGATAGAAAAGAAGTTAGAATGAAAGAGATTACTTCTGTGTCAGTAATAAAAGAAGTATACATTTATGAACAATGTAAAACTTGCTTTTATGAAATGTCATGGTATTTATTATATGAAAATGACTAAATATAAAGTATTATTTAGTAGAATAGAGGTAACATCTTTTAAAGTTTTTTACCATTAACTTCTCCAAATTAGAGAAAGCAGAGAGAGGTATAAACATAAATCCTTCTATTGCCAACTTATTAAAAGCTTTGTTAAATTATAAAACACACAATAACTAGATGGATTCACTTCAGGTAACTGTCACAGGTACTCAAAAGCTATTCACCCCCTGTCTCTCTCAGATTTTCTTTAAATGAATATTTCTGACCCATTAACTAATTATAACATCCCCAAAACCCACAATGCCTTAAAAAAAATAAGATTTTTTTTTTAATGTAACTCATCCTTAAAGACAATTCAGCTAATTTAGGGAGAGGGTGTAATTAAATAAGGAAAAAAAGAAAGTAAATTTCATGCAAATCTTTTATATTAATGTACTCTTGCCAGAACTGGCAATAAAACTTACTAGAAAGCAAAGATAGCATATACACACTACAGGTGATGGCTTCAAAAATATTGTTGAAGAGGTAACAACATGTATGCTTACAGCCTACCCTGCAAGTGACCCCAAATACACCTTAAACACACCTTATTTCACAACTGATTTACATGTGCACACATCTGCCACTTGATGTTGGTGTTTAGGAGGAGCCTTTCAGTACAGCAAGCAGTACATGGGACTGGTGCCATTCAGACAGGTGGTATCAGGTGGGATAAGGTGAGAGAAAGAAGCCAGGCCTGAGGGTGGAGGCTAGATGGCTTATTATTTTAAAACAGATGCATGGCATTTTGCTATAAAATAGATGTACAACAATTTAAACCAGGGTGGAGTGTCAAAATTACAGCAGAGGCAGCACTTGCCACAATACTTTGGCAAGAACAATGTGTGAGCTCAAAACTGGGGCCTCAAACATAGCTGAAAAACATCTGTGAGAGCATTGCCACTGCAAGCACAGCAGCACACTACTGTTCTACCAGAAACCCCCATCTCCTTGCTACTGACAGTGCAGTCCTGTGGATGGAGAACAAGCAGACCAATGGCTGTAGTGAGAGACTAGACACCTAGTGCAAAGGTCAGTGCCTATGTATGTACAGGTACCTCTTGCCATTTGAGAGACCCTAGGCTGTCTACAGCATCTAAACAGCACTGACACAGGGGGATGTGATGTCAAGCAGGGTGCACAAAACTATCTCATAATATAGTGCTGTGTGCTTTTATGTGAGCAACTGAATTGATCCCTTCATACCCTTGTGGGCACCCACATCTCAGCATCCACATGTAGGCATTCCTTATCAGACAACCCAAATGATACTCTTAAAAGAATTAGTAAAGTTTTCCAAGTTTATCACACCTTCAGCATATTTGTTACAGGAAGCTGAAGTTAGAATAAGCACCTCAACTAAGCTACCACATGTAACAAACTTCACTAAAAGCACAGGATGGCATCCCTCATACCATTTTTTCCTGAAGGAAAAAAAAAATCATACTCGAGCTGAACACAGGGACTAGTTTTGGGGAGACATTGTGTCAAAGCTTAACACTGATTTTTTCACCCCAGACTGAGTGTCAAATTCAATAGTTACTTTTCACTTACTCTTCTTTTATGGGGAGCTCTGAATGATCAGACAAACCAGAGGTAGACTGATGATTGCATATATGAGAACACAAGTGATCTCTCTGGGGGAAGACAGAAGAGAGATTTGGGAAGACTTTTGGAATGGTTGAGAGCAGCACAGCATGTGGTGGTATGTGGGATTTGATTAATTATGGATTAGCACCTGCATCTATCACAATTCTGTTTCTCATTTGCTTAGTAAAATATAGCAGTCTGAAACACACCATCCACCACACTCAGGTTACTGAAAACAAATTCTTATTTTGTAGTCTACCTCCACTTCAATGTGTGGAAGTTCCTGAAAGACAAAGAAACTGTCACCAAGATGAGGAGAAGATGTCATAACACTACTCAGACATAAGGCAGCCAACACTTGACTCCTTGTCTGCCAACACAAAGTAAAACTTTTCTCACCATCAGTACTTGCCACCTATGTGGATCGGTGCTGCATGACCTAGAGGCTGAAGGTGCAGAAAATAGAGATAATTCCTCTCTAAAGATGGTGGTACTGCCTATGGTAGGACTGTCTGCCATCTCAGCAAACAGGTCACTGAAGTTATGTGTGTCAATCTTCTAAGAGACATCAAACAGATTATCCAACAACTCAAAAGTTCTTGAGAAAAAAAAAGGCAACCAGGTGGTAAAATTGATAAAAGTGGCCTTTCACATTTTTCTATGCTTTCCAGTTAATGAACTGGGAATCTAGTATTTTTAGTGACCTGTAAGTTCTTTCTGAGGTTTCCACAAGGGGATACAATGCTTAAGTTCCACTGACATGGAACATAAGCAAATAATTGAAAAAGCATTTGGGGACCATATAAAAAGATCACAGCACCACATCCTGACCTTATTCCTGAATCAAAAATGCCCCATAACCTTCGTTTTCACCTCCCCAACACTTCTGCAAGCCCATCAGTGCTGCCTCATTCTAAGAGCTCACTGGCAAGAAAAATAACAGTAAAAGTAAGATGGCACATATGCTGTACCAACAAACACCCACATTGCTCTACCCTCTGCTAATGTCAGCCTTCTTTATATACTGCCATGCCATGTCTGTCTTGCAATGCAAGTGCTTTTAGCACCAACCTGTCATGCCTTATTCGTCAGGAAAGCAACATACATACCTGTAGCACTCTATAAATAGCAGCTTTGTGTTGTTTGGAACAATGCATTTACTTGCCCAGTTGTGAACTGTAACCTGTGATGTTACAAACAAGACCCTGACTAAAAACTCACTGTTTTGAATCATGTCGTGGACAAGACTGAAGGAATAGCAAAGGAAGATGCTGCAGGAGGAAGAGAATTGTGATCATAATAGGGAATGAAAGGAAAGTAACAGCAACAATGGAGGTAGACTTAAGTCTCGATTAAACACCAGAAGACAAATGTTCCAGAGACTCTGGGATACATGTCAAATGCAGTGCAAAAAGCAGCAATAGCTCAGGATAGTTTGGGAATGACATATATCCCACTACTTTAATAGTCTGCCCTACCAGAGTGGGAACTGGAACAGTGTTGACCCCTGCAGTAAGCACTCTTTGTGGATTCACAATATAGCTGCATTAAAAGCAAAGTCAGGACTAAGAAAGGCAATGGAAATCTGAAACCCCTATGTTTTATTTTACTGTATCCATGATGGGCATGCATAGTCCAAACTCAAAAGCCTGATCAGTTCTTCTAAACAACTACTAGCCTCCTAAAAGATGCTCTTCTTTCATAGAATCATAGAATGTTAGGGGTTAGAAGGGACCTAAAGATCTAGTCCAACCCAGGTGCCAGAGCAGGATCATGCTGGTCATCCTTGCATAACTTTAAAACAGACTAAAGCAACTACTTTAATGACCAGGCCACAGATTACATTTTGAAGCACATTAACAATAACAAACCTCAGTCATTTTTACAGGCTTAAACTGCTGATCACAACCCACAGACCAATCCAGACCAATCTGTCTGTCATACACTATAAACACACTTCAACCTGTGGACACAACTTGATCTTTAACAGAGCACTGGCACTTTGCACAGAGAAAAGACCACTTCTCAGGAAAGCATGCAACCCACCTCCATTAATCCTATTTGGTTGCTGCTCCGGAGTTTGGGCTTGAGGAGAGTAGTAGGGCTGCTGATAAGTATTTGAAGGGAAGTGGGAGGAGGTAGGGCTCCTCCTGCAGTCCCGGATACTGGAGAAAGTTTGTGAGTGAGGAATCCCTCTCTGGAAGGGGGAGCAGCGAGTCAGCCGTGGCTGTGGAGGGGGCAGGTGGTCAAACTCCTCCTCGTCCTCAAGACTATAGCGGTCGTAGTCCTGGTCGCCACACGTCCCTTTCTTTCCCCCATGCAGAGAGATGCTTGAACTGTGCCTTGACACAGATGCTGAAGTTGAAGCATAATCTTGCCTAAGGCCTATAAATTTGAATAAGAGGATGATTCAGCTTCTGCTAAGCGATTAACTCTTAACATGCATTTCTAGCTTGAAAAATAAGCAGGTAAGTAGATATATTTTTACAGCAAGAACTGGATTTACAATGTCACCAGGCTAAAGATAGGATTCATGTGATCTAATTTTTGGTGTTTACCTTTCAGGCATCTAAGCCTGAAATATTTTTCTTGAGATCCCTTTTTAATAAAAAAAAAAAAATCAAAACCAAAACAACAAAACATAAGGGGAATACAGGAATCTCCAAAATGTATTACTTGTGAAATGTCTTAGATGCCTCTTTTAACATGAATTGCTTTCAGGAGGCACCTATTTCTCTGCCAATAGAAAGACTACATGAATATCAACTTTTAAACACTCTTAATTAGAGGAATTAACACTCTATTACTTTTTCAAGTGATTGCTATTAAATTTTCATATTCATGCAATGAAAATGCTGACAAGGACATTTCCTTAAACTTATAGCCCATGTAAATGTTCTGGCTCTCCCATCTCCCTGAACCAGCATTAGCTCTTGCTAGAAGCCAATGGGTCTTAAGGATCAGGTTTAGGGGTAACACAGCTGTATTTTAGATGGGTACACACCCTACCATACCCTTCCTGGAATGCCCAGTTTTGAAAACCATCCCCCTACTAGCACTGCCCCAGAAGAGAGTGTTTGCTCTAGGTCAAGTGAGAGGCAAACATCTACATCCACTGTACATCACCCCTTTCCCAGCTGCACAGTAGCCAGCATACATCCCATTTCCAGCAGCTGAGTAACTGCCAATAGCTGTGGATTTACAAAAAGCCCTCAGCTTTGACAGATGTCTTTGCTCCATAATGTAAACTTCTTAATATCCTTCCCCCTCCCTGCCCTCGAGTGGGAGTCTCTCCTGGTGGCTGTGGAGACCGCGTGCCCATGGGCACGTATTGCTAACACCACCTCCCATGGGATTAAGTGACAACTGTCACGTGGTCAAACGTTCCCTACCAGCTGCTACTCTAAGGATGAGACACAACCATTACACCTGCCAGGGATTAGAAGAAAAACAGTGTTTTTCCTTCCAGTTTACCAATGACCCGATTCCTTAAAGAGCAAAGTACTTCTTTAAACCTCACTCTGAAGGAGATGAGCACAGCTGTCACTTAAGGAATACAATCCTTTATATCTTTAATAATCATATTTTATTTTATTTTTAAAAATGATTATAACTTTCACAGAGTTTTGGAAAATTCCTGAGCTGTGACCACACACAAGGCAGCTGAGACTTCAGCTATCTTGAGAAGTCTCACACTTGCTAATTTCTCTGCTAATATAAGGAGTGGGGGGCCCACGAGTTCAGCTGCTGACAAGTCACCGTTCCAGCCTACTGAGTCTGGTTGCTGTAACCAGACTGCAGCTCTAATTTCTTTTTCAGACTTCATTTTTATTCTAATCCTTTCTTATTTGGGATTTTCCTTCAGTCACCCTCTCTGAATTTCTCTTGGTTTTCATCACTTCTTCCCTGAAGTCTCAGCAGGTAGTGACAGGAGACAAGAAAAACACTGCACTTTCCAGCTAGTGACTTCTAGGCCAAATGGCCTTTATTTATGACTAATGGTATTTTCCAAACGTGACTATCAAGTCAAACTATAAGAACTGTAAGTCAAACAAGCTTTTAGGCCAAAATTTGTGCATAATAACTAATCTCAAATGAAAATGTTAAATTTAAAAGCCCCAATTCAGGATTTAAAAGGGAATTAATTTCAAATTTCATCAGACAATGAGTCAGAGCAGTGTGGCTCTGGAGTCTCCTATGGAGATATTCAAAACCCACCTGGACACCATCCTATGCAAGCTGCTCTAGGTGAACTGCTTTTAGCAGGGAGATTGGACTAGATGGTATCCAGAACTACCTTCAACCCCTACCATTCTGTGACAATTCAGAAAATCAAAATAGAGGCAAAGAAATCCATGAGAGCTGCTTAATTTCATGTTTCCCCTGAAACATATGCATGAGAAAAGTGCACCTTCCCTCCCCAGAAATAAAATCATTTTAATTCATGTGGTAAGCTATTATAACTCTTGTAAATCTAAATGTACACAGTGGGTATGAAGGTACCAAGTGGGATTCAGAAGAAACATAAGCATCAAGTTTTGAAAGATCCAATAACATTAATCTGAACCAAACATGTCTGTACCTTCTCCATGCAGGCGAAGATTTTTTCCCATCTGCCACTGAAGAGACAACACTAAGAAAGATCCACTTGACTGAGACCAGACTGGAGAAGTTTAGACTGGAAATCTTCCTCAGACTACTATGAAAAATGAAAAAAAAAAGCCACCTACTCTCCTCCTGTAGACGAGCCATGATCTGAACATCAGTGAGATCCTGAAGCTTGTATCCCATGGAGATGGAATCATCCTCCAGCTCTGAGGTGCTCAGCTCACTGTCTATTGATGACTGTGGACTCAAAGGGGAACTCCTAGAAATGTAACCTAGGTAAGCAAACATAACCTTTAGTCTGCAAATATGTCTGGCCATCTTTCAATCATGATTATCTGTATTTTATATTACAGTAGCTTAAAACATTTTCTGTATAACAGATAAAAACATGATTTCATAAGTGTAATGTAATCCACTAACAATCAGCAAGGGTCTTTGAGACTCATGACAAGTAGTAAGTGTAATAATGGATCATGAATTCCTCTACTTGTTCCCAAAATAGAATCACATAACCCAGACAATGAATAATTTAATACAGTTGTGATACAGCTCAGATTAGTCAGTGTAGTCTAAACACATCTGCAATTTAATACTTCTTACAGAACTGTGTTTCTGTTTCATCAGATACATCAATGACAGTAACAATAACTGGACATTATGAAAAAGGAAAGGAAGAAAAAATTTCCTCCTTCACAAAGCTACCTTTTGGAGAGGGCTCTGGATTCTACTTTTTCCCTGCACGACAGTAAAATACAAACTAAATAGCAATTAGTTGCATCAGTTATCTGTTGCTCAATTTTAAAGAAAAAAAAAGTTCAAATACAACAATAAATCTATTTCTGATATCCTCTGGACAAACAGAAGCCCACAGCCTACAGGGTGAGAACTGCTGTGACTGGGTCATCAGCTGTGCTTGTACCACATGTGTCTGCATCCACTAGCACTACTCAAGGTATCCACTTAAAATTCATCCTAAATTAAACTGTTCTCCAGTAATACCTCTGATAGAAAAGGACACACATGGGATTACTTTGCTTTGGAAGAATTGTAAGGAGTTTTACAATACATTTGTTTTTTTAAACTTCAAGTTCTAGCAGTCCTCCAGGTTTTGCAGAGGTAGTAATAGCCATGTCCTTCTGAAGCAGCAGGGGGAAGCTAGACAAGATACCTGAGGGTATCTCATATATCACAAGATGCCTTCAATTAGGGACTAACCTACATCCCATTGAAGAGGGGAGCTTAGACACCTCAGGTCCCATATATGCCTACACCAGGCATTCAGTCTGAAGCTGCATCTCCCATGCAACACCCATATCCCTAACAGGGTTTTCTGCACTGATTCCACATGTTGCACAGAGAACTGCACACAAAGCAGTGTAACACTGATGCTAACTTCCTTAGATGACATCTGCTCCTGACACCAATAGAATGTTAAAGCCTCTTCCCCAGAAGATTATTTTCTCCACTTCCACTGAAGCTTAAGAGAAATCAGGTACAAATTGACTCCTGATAGCTTTAGAAAAGGAAAAATACAACTCTTTGCAGTTAGAAGCCCATAGAAAGTTTGTATTTTTTCTTAAACTCTGTGTCCCCTGAAAATCAGTGGCAAACATAACATAAATCTGGGATAGTAGGAACAATACCAGTTTGAAAACAGCTATGATTCTGTCAGCTATTTTGATTATAGAGAAATTTTCCCTGCAACTTCATTATAGTTGCACAAATGTTTCTGTAGATATAAGGAAGGGGCACAGTGGGGCAGAAATGAGCAGTAAAGGGCAGACAAAGCTGGGGACTCTTTAACCTGACACAGCTGCAACAATACTCTCAGATAAATCATTATTGGAAATAGGCTCTCTTTACAAGCATCACCTTCCTCTAACATGCTGTGTAATACAAAAGATATACTACACTATTAGTTAATTTCCAAATTTTAAGTAATTATGAAACCCAAACCTCCATCTGAGGGAGAGTTTCTGTACTGTATAATCCCTCCTGATTTAACAGGTATTGTAGCCTTAATAAACTTATTATGTCTCTTTTGGGAGCTATGTATTTAGCCAGAAGCTCTATTAATTGTGAAGTGCTTTAAGACCCACAGAGAATAACATCTGAATGTGGATAGGCAAAAGTGATTTATAAGAGGAAAGCATGAAGCTTTTAAGGAAGAAGTTCTTTACCACAAGAGTGGTGGAGCACTGGAACAGGTTGCCCAGGGAGGTGGTTGAGGCCCCATCCCTGGAGACATTCAAGATGAGGCTTGATGAGACTCTGTGCAACCTGATGTAGTAGATGTCCCTGCTCTCAGCAGAGGGGTTGGACTAGATGACCTCTAGAGGTCCCTTTCTACTCAGAAATTTCTATGATTCTCCAAGGTAATCTGCAGCACAGATGAAAGACTGTGATTCAAAGCTCAAACTACTCAAAATATGATGATTTCACCCTTTCCCTTCCAATGTAGCATGAAAATTTCTCTGATAAAAATTCTCCCTCATCCCAAAAGTTTATTGCTGTTAAATGCCAGCAAGATTAGATTAAATGAAGCATTTCTGTAAGCACTCTAAATCAATAAAAACATAAGCATTACCTGTTCGTTCAGGTGTTAGTATTGCTTTACTGGAGGTTTTAGAGAAGCTGGGACTGTTAAAGCCATTGGTATATGGGGTGAGTCTGGCAACAGGACTATAGGGAAAAGCCAGGGAGACAGGTGTAGAGAAGAGGTTCCTCCATCGGCTAGCTGTTACAGATGCAAGGGAGGAGGGGGAAAAAAAGAGATTTATGGTTATAAATAGAATAGTGCTTCTAGAGAGAAAAATAATCTCATCTTAATCTGTTCATTATACATTTTTATTTATGTCAAAATGAAAATCATGGTCAAAGTTCAGCAGCAAAACAGAGGGACCAGCACAGCCTTCTACATGTGAAAATGCACTCCAGAAGATTTCTAGCAAGTATGTTTTGTTTACCTTTTGCTACACATGCACCATTTGGGCATATATTCATTACATACATCTCTGAGTGCTAACACACATAGTAACAGATGAAAAAACACTATGGTTATCAGAGAAACACAGATGAAATCTGTAGTGGTCTTGAAGGAATTGTTCATAGCAATCAATCATTACACAACTGAATTAGCAGTTAAATATCAGTTATGGGAGTTCGAGACACCGCAGGAACAGAGGCTTAAACATCAAGTGCTAAAAACCAACTGTAATCCCAGAGCAAGCTTTTAAGATACCATCATTTCCTTTCCCTTTTTACAGCATCAAATTCCTGATTACATAAGCATGATTTTTTTTTCCACTGTTTTTGGAAGATCAACCAAATAATAGAACAGGGTGTCTCTTTTTTTATGTATTGCTTACGATAAGCTTGCAAGGCATCTGCTCTGCTCAGTGACATAACAAAGAGCTCAGAGTAGGAAAAAACCTAAAAGATTATTTAATTTACATTTCTTAGCTCAACCAGTAAAACATGAATACAACTGCCCTGTGGTTTGCCATTTTTTTTTATCATGCATTCAAAAGGTAAAATAAACAATATTTATACAATATTCAGAAAATATTAGAGCTAAAGTTATTTTAACCAGAAGGAAAATGCCAAATTTATATATGTACATTTCAGAGAACACATTCACACACAAGTAGATGTATATATTTTGTACAGATGTAAACCAAATTACAGTATCACATGTTTATTTGTCATAGAATTGATTTTGTCCTGATAGATGTTATGTATAGTGGCACTTAGGAAGGAGCTAGCAACATGCCCCTAACTATACCTAGTGCATAAATCAACAACATACCCTTGATGCTAAGCAGGAGTACTTTGTGGTGTCACTGGTTTTCAATAGTAGAAGTGCCCAAAACCTCTCAAAAACTGTTCTCTGTCACATGGCTAAAAGCACAAATCTGCTGTGTTACTTGGACCTGTTGATCCAGTTGTTTTAAACACAGACATTCAAATAATGTGCAGGTCTTCTCTACTTTAAAACCTCACTGTCAACAAAATGATTTAGCAGGACACACAAACTTTACTATTCCTTCTTGCTAACATCAAGTGGCCATGTAAACAGCAGAGCAGTGTTGCTAACAGGCTGTCCATCTCATCCTTGAGACCTTTTGGAGCAATGGATTCTTCAGCAGGCCAAAAGATGCTATTTCCACTCCTATGGCTTTTGCTTTGACTCTCTCAAAAGTACTCCTGGGAATAAGGAATAAACAGCTTTTTCCACCCAGTGCTACTAAGCTTGGAGTGAAGGCAACCACCTGGTTCTAGCAGCAGCACAAAGCAGCCTGCCAAAGAAGTTGGCAAGTTGCAAGTACCTTGCAGTACNCCCCTGAAAATCAGTGGCAAACATAACATAAATCTGGGATAGTAGGAACAATACCAGTTTGAAAACAGCTATGATTCTGTCAGCTATTTTGATTATAGAGAAATTTTCCCTGCAACTTCATTATAGTTGCACAAATGTTTCTGTAGATATAAGGAAGGGGCACAGTGGGGCAGAAATGAGCAGTAAAGGGCAGACAAAGCTGGGGACTCTTTAACCTGACACAGCTGCAACAATACTCTCAGATAAATCATTATTGGAAATAGGCTCTCTTTACAAGCATCACCTTCCTCTAACATGCTGTGTAATACAAAAGATATACTACACTATTAGTTAATTTCCAAATTTTAAGTAATTATGAAACCCAAACCTCCATCTGAGGGAGAGTTTCTGTACTGTATAATCCCTCCTGATTTAACAGGTATTGTAGCCTTAATAAACTTATTATGTCTCTTTTGGGAGCTATGTATTTAGCCAGAAGCTCTATTACTTGTGAAGTGCTTTAAGACCCACAGAGAATAACATCTGAATGTGGATAGGCAAAAGTGATTTATAAGAGGAAAGCATGAAGCTTTTAAGGAAGAAGTTCTTTACCACAAGAGTGGTGGAGCACTGGAACAGGTTGCCCAGGGAGGTGGTTGAGGCCCCATCCCTGGAGACATTCAAGATGAGGCTTGATGAGACTCTGTGCAACCTGATGTATTAAGACCCACAGAGAATAACATCTGAATGTGGATAGGCAAAAGTGATTTATAAGAGGAAAGCATGAAGCTTTTAAGGAAGAAGTTCTTTACCACAAGAGTGGTGGAGCACTGGAACAGGTTGCCCAGGGAGGTGGTTGAGGCCCCATCCCTGGAGACATTCAAGATGAGGCTTGATGAGACTCTGTGCAACCTGATGTAGTAGATGTCCCTGCTCTCAGCAGAGGGGTTGGACTAGATGACCTCTAGAGGTCCCTTTCTACTCAGAAATTTCTATGATTCTCCAAGGTAATCTGCAGCACAGATGAAAGACTGTGATTCAAAGCTCAAACTACTCAA
>VYZU01006806.1:0-17409 GCA_013401355.1 Ceyx cyanopectus | reverse complement strand
GCAAGAGCTTTGGGTTAAAAAAACAAGTAGCAACAATCTTCTTCCTCCATCCCATAATCTGATGCCATAAAACCTCAGGGGCCTCCATATTCCTGAATATATGGGAAAAACCACTTGTAAAATCATCACTGCTGTCTCCAAAAAGATGTGTCCTTCTGTCCCTGATCCTGCAACATCTGCAGCTTTCTGCAGATGTGCAGCATTCTGTGCAATATATAAGGAAGACACAGCTGGAACCCTTTCATCCTTTTCCCTGAATGGCTAGTGGTGTCTCAGGCATCCTCCCAGGTCAGGAAGCCATGTCCTAGGCAGAGCAGACACCTTCATTGTTCCTCAGGGTCTCTCCCCACCCACCCTGGCATTGTTTGATGATGCCACCCCTCTGCACAAGTTCTCAGCAGATAAGGAGCTTCTTTAGCATGGAGACATGTTCCATGGTGGTGATGCTGAGGAATTTCCAAAAAAAAAAAAAGAAAGAAAAGGAAGAGCTGGCAGCAACAGGTAGTTGGTTTATTCAAGATAATTTTATAATAAAGATGAATTTTCTGAACATTGAAGTTCGATGCGTGGATGAAATTGCCTAAAGAAGCAGCTCACATGGGGAGGGTGCAGGATGCTCCTCTTGTTAATACCTTTAGATCTGCAATCTGACTTTAAAAAAAAAACAACAAAACAAAACAGGGCAAATACTTCATTTTTCTACATTAAATTTTCATCCCATGCAGAATCCATTGTGATAAATCAGAAGACAATAATTAATGCTGCAATAGCATTTACACTGTGTTTATGAACAGGCCTTATCATCTGCATCTTATTAATTTTTTAAAAATATTTTTCAACAGAGTAACCAACAGCAGCAGCATCTCCACCTCTCCTGGACCACCAGGAGCCAACTTTCTGCAAAGATCTCTTTTTGCAAGGGACTTCTCACAGAAGCACACCCTGGCCCACCAGACATCTTCCTCCCAACATTTTTGCTTATTTTCCTTCCACTACTCAAAACTCTGCTGCAGGGGGATACGCATCCAAACTGCTGAGACTGTGATTTTCGTGACACTACCGCCTGGCTCATTNAATTCCTTGGTGTGCCTGCCACAACTCCCAAGCAGTCCTCCAATAAGGATGACCATGCTGTACCACCCATTTTATCTGTCCCAGTCTCATTGCAACTGAACATTCTCAGGAGTTCTTCATCCCTCCTTCCCAGATGACACAAAGCCAGGTATACGTATTTAATAGCAGCTAAAATAAGAGCAGTGGTGGTCAGTATGGAGGCACTGAAGGTATTGGATTTATGGAGCAAAGACTTTTCCTCCTAAGTATTTGTTTGGGCTCTCTTGTCTTCGACTAGAGCAGGTTGCTCAGAGCCTTGTCCAATATGATCTGGAATGTTGGGTGACTGTAGCTTTAGCGTCTGGGTTGCATTTTTTCCCACATGAAGAAGACCTGGAAGAAGAATCACGTCCAGCCTTGGAATGAGCATAATAAGAGTCCTACTTTTGTGCTCAGAGGGCCCCATTTCCCTCCCAGCTCCTCATCAGCTCTGAAGTACATGTCCTGGAGTGACTGCAGACATCTCCTGCTTAAAAAAAAAGAAAACCTTATAAATCATTTAGAAATATATTGCTAAGCTTATTATAAGGCATTATAACAAATTAGAACTAATAGTGTTGCTTAATAACAAGATTTTTGTAACAAGATATTATCCCCACATATATCACCATGACTAGTTAGCTAGCTGCTGTAGCAATAGGTAAGGATGATTGATGGGCTTGCTTTTCTTCTCTTCTGATTATAAAGCAAGGCATTTGGATTCAGAATATTAAACTGCACTATAAAATACATTATTAATATGTACAGCAACCCTCTTTTTACAGCCTTCTGCCAGTTTATTGCTACAGTATCCCTCTGAATGTGACATTAATAAAACTAGTGCAATAACACAGCCACTAAATTGGTGGTTATTGGTAATGAGGGAGCGATTTAGTAGTGGGGTTTGTTGGCAAAACTGAAGGTCCATTATTAGCCTGATAGTTGATTAATTAGTAATTATTCACTATGTGTTTTGTGACCCAGCCCACTGTTTCTAGAGATATTCTCACAAATATGTAATTTTTAAGCTATTAACCAAAACAGAAGTAAAATAACAGTCTGCTGTGCAGCCTAAGCAAGAGCTTTGGGTTAAAAAAAGTTGTCTCCCGTGGTAAGATTATAGATAAAGAAGTAGCATTGTCGCTATTAAACTGCTTCTTAGAGAAGCGTGATGTTAAGCTTACGAAAAAGAAGCATCACTGGCACATTGCAGTGATCGCAGGTTGTGAGGGCGCGCGACTCACCTCCTGTAAAATAGGACTGCAAACCTCTCAATAAGAATGTAATTAGAGGCGGCAGTTCAGCTGTTAGGCAGTATTCTCTCTAAGAGAGGTTTATCTGCCAACAGTAAAAGATTTTGGAACTCCCACATTGGGCAAAAGACAAAGGACAGAGGAAACGTATTTCATTACTGTTTGATCCTGATGAATGGCAAGAGGTTGGCAAATTGCTCTGGGAAGCTACAATTAATGGAGAGAAGGATGCAAAGGTCGTGAAAGATTTAGGACTGGTGTGGCACGATGTTATCAACACCTTAAAAGAAATGCAGGCAGAGCAGAAGTTTGCTATGACTGTCGCATAAGCTTCAGTAGCTGCACCCGCACAAAACCCTACCGAATCTACCGGGACAGCAGGAATGCAGAGGCTGNAGCAGCAGCAGAAATTTCTACAGCATCTGGACATCTTCCTGGGCTATTTTATCTGATAAGCCATGAATCATTTTAGGGCATACTAAATGCTCTTCTGTTAATGTCATTTATTTAAAAAAAAAAGGGATGATCTGATCTTGTGAAAACTAATACCAATAATATAACAAAACAACGTTAATCTGAAAGCTTTCAGAAGATTTTTTAATGCTTTGAATAACAAAAAATACCAATGTTCTCGCCTTGAAATCACCAGAGACATGATATCATCAAGGATACTTGGATGATGTTTCATGTGAGAAAGAGTTCTCAAAAAGGTATTAAATTCTTAATATTGTTTCTTCTCTCAGCTCTTGCCAAAGAGCTCTGATGGTTCCAGTCCCACCAAGAGATGTGAAATGTATCAGAACTGGCAATCTCAGGGATATAATGTTTTTGAAGAGTGATGACTGTCTGGGGAGGTTGAGATCAAATAATTCTCAACTGTTGAGAGGGGTTTTTTTGGCGGGTTTGACTCTGACTCGTCAAGCTAAAATGAAGACAGAAAGCCACAGGCTGACTTCATCTTGTGGTCAAGAGGCCACATGTATTACTGACTAAAAAAGAGAGCATTAGGGAACTGGAGGATGATCTTCTGGAAGGGCTGAGTAAACTTACCTCTGAAGAGCAAAGGACCATTTTACACCTCAGGAATTCAACTGATTATCAGATAAAGAACCAATGATAATGTAGCACCCTGTTATAGGGCTCACAAAATGGGTAACTGAGCACCCAGAGGCAATTTCTAACCATAACAAAAGAGTCAGGACCCAGAGCAGCTTCTGACAATGCAAGGACAGCACATCTGTGGAGCAGGATGAGTGCAGGACAGGCTGCCACATGAGGAAAATGCAGCTGTGAAGTGATCACACATTGGAAGAACAGAGGAACGAATGGAGGTTGTTTTCAGCAAATCACTGAAGAATTGCAGAACCTTATCCTGAGGTTGCTTTGCCATCTGGGGTTTTATGAGCTCTCAGGAACATCTTAGGACCAGAAGAAAGGCCAGTATTCTCTGGGTTTGCCTTCACAGCACAGGGGAAAGTTGGCAAATGGCCCAGACAATCTGAATAAGAAAATAAAGTGGGAATCCCTTAGGGAGAGTTGAATATTCAAATGATTTTCTTTTCTTTTTTCTATATTTGCAGTGCTCCATATGCAGGAGTAATTATGTAGGGGGGAACAAGCCTCCTTGAACTGTTTGGTCAGTCCTTAGTGTCCCCCAACTCCCTAAGAAGGAATTATTTGTCTAAAAGGTTTTGGTTGGTTGTTTTTTTTTTCCTTTATTAAGGAATAATTCCTGCTTTTAGCAGGTAGATTTCAATTTTTTCAAATAAACATAGGCTATCTAGGTGGAGATATTTGGGGCATCTTCCATCTTGGAAAGGTCTTGTGCACACCAGGAAAGTTTCAATCTTCCCACCAGAGCAGAGTGTCCTGTGGGATGCTCCATCTCCTGGAGTGTTCATTTGATCCCTTCCCTGCCTCCTGGAAGCTTTTAGTTTGCCACAGTGTGAGGCTGGAGAGGAAGAAACAAATTCAGTTTATGTTTTATCTTTTATAATATGATCGTCCTGTCCCACTGGTCTGCTGACAAATCGTGGGCCATGAGAGAGTGTGTGACAATCATTTACCATAAGTTTGAATAGTTCAGAGTAACTAAGGTTTAATTAATCAGTTGCTACTTTTCATGTGAATACCTGCCTCATAGCATCAGTGTGATGACTGAGATCAGAAGCCAGCAAGAGGCATAAACACTAATGAAAATGAAACCCACTTTCCATTTATCACTGAATAACTATCCAATTTTGCTCTGGGAATTGCAATTTTTTTGTTTCTTACCTTCTGCCTGCTTGCTAAGGATAAGGAGCATATAGATGGTGTTAGTTCACTGGCTTGAAATTGTGAAATTTAAAGGATTTTCCTGTGTAGAAATGTATCTTAGCTGAAAATACTCCTCAGTAAATCCCTTTTGATCTGGTTTGATCTGCTGGACTTGACACCTGCAATCTGACTCATCAGATACACTTTTTACAGGCTGGCAAGTGCATTGATATGATTTTAATCCTCCTGTTCCTCCCTCCCTTTCCTCATGGGATACAAGGAAAACCTGCAGCATTACTTGTCAGAGCAGTGGCTATGAAGGGGAGATGCTAAGTCCTTCTGTGAAATTCCATTTTTTTCTGAAGAGGGTTTCTGCCTGTCATGCATTACATCCTGAAGCAGAAGGTACCCAAAGTGGATGCTGAGGCTTCAAACATTCATCACAGACATAAAATGGCTCCAGTATGTTGGAAGCAGCATCTCACCTTAGGTCCTGCGAGAGTCATGGTCAAACAGGGAAGAAACAAGGTGGAAAATCTCTAAATCTCTGGGTCTTGAGCAAAGACCAGTGGACTTAGTCTGACCTATTAGTAAACACAATAAAATTAAACAGAGTTCCCAGGATTTCCTCTCATTTCTGTGCCATTACCTCAAGGGAAAGAGCAATGTCACTCCACCTCATTAAGGTCTTCACAGTAGCAGTGTATTGTTTACAGCCAGCGAGAGGCAAGCAGGAGCCTTGCAGCTGACTGCCATTCCCTTTCCATTCACCAGCCACAGAAGTGCCCATGAAGACATCACTGCAAAGTCAGTTTTGATAATACATAATTCAGTGCCTTCAATTTGGCCCTCAAGGCAACTGTGGTATTTTATATAATGGCTTTACTCACGAGGGGGAAATTAATTGCATCTTCCTAGCTGGTTGCTCAGAGCTACAACTTCGTGTGCACAAGGCAGACTCCCCCTTAGGAGCCCTGATTTTTGTCAGAACAATCTGAAATTGTGTCCGTGTCATTTATTATTGCAACAACAACAACTGAGCAGCCTATATAAAATACAAATGTAGGTCCATTTAAAACCGATACGCTTTATTGCTGCTATGAACAGCATGTTTTAATGAAAGGAAGAAAGAAGTCTGTGATATTTGCCTAGTGTAATTTTGGGACACTTAGCTATATATAGGGAAGGCTCTGAGAAAGACAATTTTGGACATATTGCAAATGGGCATCCTCTCACTTATTCATTCACATTTTCATTTGGCCCTTGGGGCTTGTAGGGGAATTAAAATGGCAAAAGCAGAACAGGATGACTTAAATGACCCCTTCTGTCCAAGCTGCCATGTATCAATAAAGCCACTCAACTAACAAAGGAGTGTTCATAATAAATATTCACTGCTGTTCACTCAAAGAAACATCATTCTACCAGGCCAGAAAGTTCAGCAAGGTCAACATCCATCAGAGTCTAGGGAATGTGAAGTCTAATAGACAAAACCAGAAAGTTTCCAGAAGTATGATTATGTATTTATTGTATCATCATCTCACACCAGACCCCTCATTACAGTTAGGCTCCCTGTGTACCTGGTGCTGTACAAGCTCAGAAAGAGGAAAAATGGTCTTTGCCTCAGACCTGTGGCGAAGCTGCTGCAGCTGCCTGGTTTTTCTTTACAGAGGTTTTTGGGAGGTGCTGAGCTGACAGAAAATGGTCCCATGCAGGTGGCATAGCACAGGACCTGCATTCTCCCTGGGCACCACACTGCTGAATGCCCCTGACAGTGAACTCTCCTCCCAACACTGCCATAGATGCTTTTTCTTTACCCCTGCCACTGCAAATAAAATAGATCTTTTCTTTCAAGAAAAGAGAGTGAGCTTTTCAATGGAAAATCAGTGAATCAGAGCAGTCTTTTTCATAATGTTTCCCTGGGGTGTTTCATCAGCTTTCCCCCAGGAATATCACTAAAAGCATGAACTCATTTTCCTGCATGTTTTGTTTAACACAAGCCAGTATTTTTTGTAAGACAATATGATTTCTCAGGTGACAGAGAATCAGACTTCCATGAGGAGCAGAAATTATGGAGCCTGATTTCCCATGTCCTGTGTCCTTATTCCTCTTCACCATATTAAATCCAGTTCCCTACCTCTGTTCTCCATGACACAAGTGTCTACAGTTCTCTGCTGTATCCACTAGTCTCTGCTTTACCCCACCACTCCCCCTTGCTCTCCTATTGCCTCCATTATTCCCAACCTATATTTGCCCTACATTTCATTCCTGGGAGGTGATTTCAGACAAGCAAAACCATCAGAACAGCAGCAGTCTACAGCTACAGCCCTTACTTGGGTATTTTTTACTCTGCTGAATTTTCCAGTAAAAAAAAAAGCATTACATTCCCTCACTGATCCATTCCTATTTATCCTTTACATACTGCTGCACTTGATGCTCAGAAAAAGGACATAAATCCCTGCTTTTGCCAAGACACTGCCTTTGGGCAGGTCTGCCAATCACTGATTCGACAAGAGTGATGGATTTGAGCAAAGCAGGTGAATATAACCTTCCTCTCTATCCCTTCACTCAAGACCTTTCCAATGAATGGAATTTCTAACTGCACAAATGTAGCAAGGAATGATAAAATGGAACAATGATATTATTGCCAGTTACCAAATCAAGTTGTGTCGGTCCTGCCAATGAATTAAGAAAATGTGGGATCTCTTCTGAACACCAGAGCTTCAGTGCTCTGTTGTGAAACAGTCTCTGTGGCCATCTGAGGTTCGGATAAACCTCATAAAAGTTGAATGAGGATAACAAAATATTGTAACAACAAAAAAAACCACTTTTATTTCCTGCCTCTTTCCCCCAGAGGAGATGTTCTCCCTCTGGCACAGCAAACATTTGCTCAGAGCAACTGCAGCTCCATTACATGGAGTGGAGATTTTCCTTCTGTCATGTCTTCATGGAGTCTTTCTTTCTGGCTCACACATATACACACACACACACTGCTGTGCCATTAAATGTGTCCTGTCAAAAGCCAGGAGCTTCATACCCCCTACTCCTGTCTTTTGCTGAATGCAGCCAGTTTGGCTTTCTTCTGCAGTCCCTTGATGTGCTGGACTTGTTGCTTTGAGTTTAAAGGATGCCATGGAAGTAAAAAAAATGTCTGAATGGATCAATCCAAATAGTGACCTCTGATCTGATTCTGGTCAGGAACAGGGACCTTTAAAAGGGATGTGAGGCACAAGAAATGTAACTGGAAACACACATAGAAAATTATTATTTCTTGATATAATGAAGCATCTTCTGGCATCTTAGGGATGTCTTGAGCTTAGACAAACATCTAGGCCAATTTTATGATTATTCATATAATAATATAATAATTTGGGTTGGAGAAGAACTTTAAGAACATTGAGCCCAACTGTAAAGCTAACACTGCCCACCACTAAACCATATTCCTCAGCACCACATCTATATGTCTTTTAAATAGCCCAGTAAATCCAAACATGTTTCTTTCTACCAGGAATTCTGAGACTTCTAGGGTTTTTGACAGATGACAGAGGGATGGCAGAGACTGCCTAGAAAGTGTGTATGGGAAAGAAAGCAAGCTTGATTCCCTACCAAATTCAGCAGTGGATGCACCTTCATGAAACATTCATGCCCACTTTGAATATTATATAAGAACTTTTAGCGCATGATTCATGCCATGTGTCATTTACTCACCAAATGCACAGATTGTTTATAAATATGTTAGAGTCTATCTTTGGAAATATAAACGACTGTAATTAAAGACTCCTGTTTTTAAACCTGGTGAAGTCAGTTAACTGTGGCATAATGGTTACTGAACGCTGTTTTAAAATACCATCTGAAAGGTCTTTACATATTAATGGCACTGTTGCTTCTACCTCGCACTACTTATCTTTGTCTTGCAAAATGAAAAATCTACTTGTTTGGCTCTAGTATCAGTGCTCAAGTATTGCAAGACCTGTCTGGTGGGTAAGGAAGTACAGTTCAGCTTTTTGCCCTGAGCCCAAGCTGCAGCACTGAATGAGGAGTTTGCAAAAGGAATTTAAGGAGGTCAGTAATATTTTATTGTGGATTCCTTCGTGCCACAAGCCCAGCTACACTGTCAGGAGCATCTGGGGTGGAAATCCCTCAGCAGAACTTCTCTGCATCCCATTCCATCAGTCACGGGACATCTTTCCTGCGCTGGCCATCCCCTCTGGGCATCCGAGGCCAAGGATATGAGCATGATGGCAATCAGTTGAAGAGATTTCAATTTAATTTCATTTCAATCTCTCACCCGAGCTGTTAATGCTTTGGGAAAGGCTTTTAATAAAATGGGACAATCGGTGATCTCATTTGCCATAACTAACACTATCTTTACAGATGCACCATCTGATTCCAGGCACAGAACAACAGAGGATTATTGGATTAATTCTAAATCTTATAATTGATTCATTCTGGGTTTAGTCTGCTTGTAAAGCAAGATAAGATCTTAATATTGTGCATTCAGCGCAATAACCACTTGCCTTTCAGAGTAGCCTCTAATTTCTGTGAGTGATTAGCTCATACCACAGCCCCAGTTTGGCACAGTCCCAAACTATGGGGAAATTTGGAGCAACATCCAGACTTCACAGCTGGCTCTTATCTAAAGGAGGGGCCTGGCTATTTTCATGGCCATTTACCATTAAGGAGATATTAAGCTCTAGAGCTGGACAGAAGTAGGAAATATGAGTTTGATCATA
The DNA here is from genome assembly GCA_013401355.1 of Ceyx cyanopectus. Taxonomy (NCBI): domain Eukaryota; kingdom Metazoa; phylum Chordata; class Aves; order Coraciiformes; family Alcedinidae; genus Ceyx; species Ceyx cyanopectus. Next base: position 8,078 of record VYZU01006806.1, on the reverse strand, counting down.
TACAAAAAAAAAAGAGAGAATATCCTAATAATGCTTACAGCTGCCTGATTTTTTTTTTCCAGGGAAAGGGGAGAAACAGTGCAGCTAAAGATGTAATGTGGATCAAAAATACTTATATTTCATATTAATGTTAGGCCTAGAGGTAAACTGTGGGGACAGACAGAGAGACACGTTGATTGCTGTCAAGGTTAGGACCTGGACACTGTTAATGATTATCGAGGTATCACTGATGGTGTGGAAAACATTTCTGGCTGTTCAGAGAAGAACTTGTCAGTGTGGAGTCAGGACATGACCTCGGGGAGTGCTGCTGTGAAGTGACTCCTGTCTCACCCATGCCACATCTACTATTCACCTGAGAACCTCTCATTTAACCAACTTGACACATCTCAGGGGAAGGATGAACAAGATCAGCTGTCAAAATGCATTCCCGTAAGTCATTTCAATAGGTCTGTCATCTACAGCACTTATCTCTGCCTTTAGCCCCTTGGCCTGCCATGTTTCCATTAAGATTTAAACATTTTTGAGAAAGGGAATACATATGTCAGTCTGGTTTTACAACACTGACTGCAATAGGCATAGGCACTATGCACTACTACATAAATACACCCACGCAAAGTCTTTGTCAGAGCTAAATCTTCCAGCCAGTGTGTTTCAGCCTCAACAAATGGAGAAGACTGAGCTTTTCTCAAGGTTAAAACTCAGGTAAGAGGCTCAGAAGGGAGCAGTGTATATGAGCAGTGAGATGCATTTGGTCTCTGACCCTGTCAGACAAGTTGCCCTTATAGGTGTCATTTGCAATGCCATGCACCATGCATGGAGTGGCATGTCCTGGATCCTCCAGATAATAGAAAGACAAAGAAAGCAACATAACTTGTTACCTGGACCAGCAGNCCCCCAGCTCTGCTCCCCTTCCTCCAATAGATTACTCCAGTATTTCAATTATACTGCTGGTAATTAGAAACGTTAGTGAATGAATNCAGCCAGTGTGTTTCAGCCTCAACAAATGGAGAAGACTGAGCTTTTCTCAAGGTTAAAACTCAGGTAAGAGGCTCAGAAGGGAGCAGTGTATATGAGCAGTGAGATGCATTTGGTCTCTGACCCTGTCAGACAAGTTGCCCTTATAGGTGTCATTTGCAATGCCATGCACCATGCATGGAGTGGCATGTCCTGGATCCTCCAGATAATAGAAAGACAAAGAAAGCAACATAACTTGTTACCTGGACCAGCAGAACCTTCATCATTCCTTTGTCTCCTTTTCATCTTTGCCTACATCCCTCTGAGCTGAATTACATTTGCTCAGCTGACATTGGCACCAACCTTGCCAACCCTTGTTTTAATAAAAATCACNTAGCAGTTTCATTTAAATAGAGGCCAGAGGAATATCTTCTCCCCTAGACACATCCCCAACCATTTCAATCACTCCTGAAATGCTGCTTGAGGCTAAGAAGAAGACCATCAGTTGCTATGAGATGGCTTTTGAAAAGATGCAGCATGGGTGGGGACTGGGTGGCTGGAGGTGTCTTTGTCTACCTTCTCTTCTGCCCACATCAAAGGTGATGTCACAACAGCAGTGACTGAATAGGGATCAAACATTTCCAGACGCAAACTCTACACCCCCCAAAATTACACCCAAATTCAAACAATCAATCTTCTAAGGGGTTCATAGTGTTTTCCACTTAATTTCTGAGTGTAGGATTCATAAGCAGTAGTCAGGGAGGACTTGGAAGCTGGAGAAAAGTCTTGGGCATAGAAGAAAAAATCAATAAAGGGTTAGAGGACAGACACAGGATCTGTGTGTCTGTCTCAATCAGTCTGGGGGTAACAACCCTGTCAAACCAGAGCAGTTCAGTGGGTAATGCTGCTTCTCCATGGGCCATGCAGCTACCTGCTTGGACACTTCAAATATAAAATATATATATATACATACTTTCTGAGTACTTGTAATATAAAGTTCAAAACAATTGCAGTTGAAATGAGAGATTTTGTACAGTACAGGTTGGCTCTTTGGATCTTTTTCACTGCTGAGAGTTCAGTGTAAAGTTTAATTGGCACCTGCAGTGTTGGTGTCCTGGACCAGGAGAACCTCATTCTTCTTGACTGTGGCCCTTGTGTTGCTCTTTACACTTATGCAGCATGGCAATGTATTTTTAGTGCTGACAAGAGCAGTGGGCTGTGGTGTGCCTCCCCTTTGTATCTGCAACTTTTCTGAGAGAGGAAGGACCCTGTTGCATAGGAAAAAAAGGAGGAAAAAAAATCATCCTGATTTTTACAGAGGTATAGATGTTGTCCTCTAAGAACACAAAAAAATATTTTCAGTCTGTTTTAGATTAAATTCTTGATCTCCATGAAGCTGTAGAAGCACTGTCAGGAACTGCAGAGCAGTTAATGATACCAAGCAGAGAGCTTCAATCTAAGAAACTCTCTTATGAGGTTTGACACAACTGTGTAGACATAATACAACGGAGCTTCATTAGGAGAAGATGAATCATTTGAACTTTTAAAGAGATGTTCTTGAAAACAGATTAATCTCAGCCAGCATCCCACCAGAATGGATCCATTAAAGACTCTGCCTTCAAACGGCGTGACTTTAAGTGTTTGTCCGGCCCCAGATATCTCATTAACACATCTGCAAAGTTTTGTTTCTATTGTCCTTTGATCAGGACAATTCTTATGAGTGTTTCTCCATGGAGTCTGAATATAAGCCAAGTAACAAACACTAAGCATGTGTGACTGCAACTTGTCTTGCCATTCAGATGATGCTCCTTCAGACAGGAAGGCGAGGGCAAAGATAGGGAATGTATCCCAGATGACAAATATTGGCAGAAACCTTACAACTTGGACAAAGAGAATTGTCTTTTTTGTTTTCTGCCCATGCAGTGATTATAAAGGCCATGGGTACAACAAAGCCTTGATCTTACAGAAACTTCTGAACATGAGTAATTGAATACACAAATGTATTCTAATTAAGTACAGGTTGTCTTGTGATTACCTTCTGCTCTCAGCTGACATCAGTCTCTTATGTGGGCTATTTAGGTGCATATTTTGTTTTACAACAGCTCACCATATACACAGACAAGAGGACAAGCAGATTGGGGACAAGAAACAGAATTCTGTACCAGATCGTACAGAAAAAGAAAAAAAAAAAATCAGTGTTCAAGCTATGAGAATTCTCACACGTATGGACTTGCTGGGAAAAGTTATTTCCAGGAGGACACATATGCACTAGCAAAAAATAAGATCTCACCATACAGACTCCATCTGCCATGTAGCATGGAATACACATGTGATTGTGTTCATCTGACCCAATGACTGGAGAAGCTTCAAAGTCCTAATATGGAAGACTGGTATCTGGGAATGTTGGGGACATATCTGTCCCCTTTGTCTTCATTGACCTCTGTCCACACAGCCCTGGGGTGAGTATTTAGTGGTTTAAGGAACACATGGGTACAGAAACTCTTCAATCCTTTGCAAAACTCTAGCACCTAAAGCCTGAATTCAGCATAAAACCATCATTGTTCACAGAAAGAAGCCAGGCTTCTGAGCTTTTTCTCAGTGGGCAGTCATTAAGTCTATGTATGTGTGTGGAGGAATGATTGAAAAGGTCCCTACTGCAAAATGAGTCACCAGAAAATCTTGGTTTCTCTCCTAATTTCAAGGTAAATTTGCATTAGCAGAGACAAAGATCAGGGTTTTAAGGGCAAATGGGTTAATTTGTCCATTGATCCAATCTCTCCCAGGGCAGTGAGGATGTTTTATTGCTATCACTGATGATGTAGTTGCATAGGAGGAAGGGGAATCCAAGGATTATTATGATAGCTTGGCATTACTATGGCCATTTTCAAATTGCTGCTTGACTACAGATGAGTTGCAAGTCCTGGAAAATTCACTTAGTCTTATATCCTCAGAGGTATTCATCATCCAGCTCCTGCAGAAGACAATAGGGACTGTGCATGGGAATGTATCTGTCTCTTCATTAAATACTCGGACATATTTGTTGAGTGGAGCTTCAGACTTTGGAAGACACCTTTTAAAATGAATGGCCAACTTTTATGTGAATTGCACAGTTCAAATGCAAGAAAAAAAGAACAGTGTGGCCAAGCCTTAGCAGAAACAGCACTTTGAGAGTCTTGGAATGAAATGCTTTAATAATTTTTCATTGATCATTTTGACTCATATGAGACCTCTCCACAAAAGTTCTCCATTCATCAGTTAGCAAAGCTGCCAAAAAAAAAAAAAATCTGAATCATGAAAAACCCATGTAAGGGAAAGCAATTTTTTTCATTTTATAGATCTTCATATGAGCAGTTGTTGATAATTCTTCTGCTGAACATCCCTCAACAGAGAGGAAAACAAAAGGTTCATTTCATATGAGAAGGAAACTTCAAGGGTTATATCATTGCAATCAGCTTCTTTCTGTTCATGATTTCTAAAGGCATAATTGATGTGTAGGATAAAAGACAGAATAATGGGGAGTGTTTTTAGCTCTGTGTTTAATGATGTGCTGTTAGAGTCAGTAGATGTTAGAATCAGTAGCTCCTGCCTAGCTGATGTTCAGTGAAAAGGATTTAGGATATTTGGATTTAGGATATTTAGGATATTGATTCCATTTTCAGAGCACAAATGTCATTACCTCTGAATTACACACATCTGGTCTATCTGAAAGTGGCCCAATATTGAGATTTAGTGTTAAGTGACTGTGGAAACTGATTTGTCACTGACACAGCTGGATTAGAGGAATACTGAAGTGTGTCCATCTTCAGTGAGGGTCTCAATAAGGTGAGCAGAGTGACTTTGAAGACCTAAAGAACATATCCCAAGCACAGTTATGGCCTCAAATATGAATCAGACTTTGCAGACAGAGAGAATAGCATTTTTTCTGACTAGTGGAATGTCCCCTTAGCTGTGGAAAACTAAACTCAAGCCCATTTCATCAATGCATTCCATGGTAATAATAAGATTTCTCACCTAACAAATACCAGCATCCGTTAATCCTCACACTTGTAAATATTAGCTCTTTTCTTCCAATTGAATGTAAGCTTTACAAGGAAGAAAAGTAAATTCATATCCACATGGCACCCAGCAAGAATCATGGCATGAATTATTAAAAGCCAACATTCAAAACCTCTCCTTTTTGGAAGCAAAATGTTGCTAAGATGGATATTCTTCATAAAGACCATTTTGAAGTGAAAGAATTACTTATACTCATTTTGGCACTTATCTGTCTGCCCACTCATTATCCATCTGTTTACTACTCTTTCAGCTTTTTGAACTCAAGGTTAAATTCTAACCTTACTAGAGATAATAGTGTTTAGCCAATAGCATCAATAGGATTAAATAGCATCCTTAGTGATTTTTCTGTGAGTTTACAGAAATTCCCAGAGCTCAGCACTTAGTAATAGCTCAGAGGATTCATACATTCTGGGAATTAGCATTCCAAATTGTAAGCAATAGAATGGACAAGCTTCACTTTTCAGATACATTCAGGTAAATTTCACTTTCAAATAAATTCAGATAAAAAAACACATGGTTCCAGCATAAGCTACATGAGAAACCTTTCTTTGCTACATCACTCAGGCCAGGATGAAGAGAAAGGGAGAGGTGTATTTTGGGTGGTTGCAGCAGTCCAGGTGTATGCTGCCTGATGTTGATTCTGTAACCTGAAAATACCTGGGAATGTTTGGCTTCTTTGGTTGACTATTAACCCAAGAAATAATAAATGAATAAGGATTTAATTATAAAGCCATTGAAATAAATGTAATAGTCCCCATTCACTTTTTGGACTTTATCTAAACTTCAGTTATCTTTCAACTGCACAGAGCTGATGAATCTTCCTCTAGTCCAGGGCTACTGTCTTAATGGTCATGATAATGTTTAGTAGACAGTTGGACTTGATCTTTAAGGTTGTTTCCAACCTTAATAATGTTTCTATATTCCCATGAAGAGTATACACTCAATAAAAGCATCTCCTCAGCTCAATCATTTACTGTTATTAACCCTAAAAACAAAAGCCCTGGAAAGACTGGTGTCACCACAGAACACAGATCAGTGTCTCCAGTCCCACAGTCACTGAACAGTGACAGCAGCTCAATTATACCTGAGTTCATTGCTCTTTGAAGAGATCTGGGATTCTCCAATCTCTCTTTGAAGTCCCATGGGACTGAATGTCAGATTGCCAGAATGAAAACAAACCTCAACCAAAGAATATTAAACAAACAGCTGCCAGTCTTGATAATTTAGTAAAGTTTACCTTCATGTCAGTATTTTCTGCTCCACAGAGAGATCTGAGTGGAGATTATTGCTCACACAGACTGTTTCCTCACACAGATCAGACCAAGTGATCACCCTTTGGTGATCTGTGATCCTTCTCCTCAGTATAAGGAAAATTTCATGGCAGTATTGCTCCTCATTGTACTTACTGGTGTTCAGTTGTCACTAGGTACTTAACAGAAGTTGAAATAACTAGTTTATTAGAAAAAATCNTTCATTTTATAGATCTTCATATGAGCAGTTGTTGATAATTCTTCTGCTGAACATCCCTCAACAGAGAGGAAAACAAAAGGTTCATTTCATATGAGAAGGAAACTTCAAGGGTTATATCATTGCAATCAGCTTCTTTCTGTTCATGATTTCTAAAGGCATAATTGATGTGTAGGATAAAAGACAGAATAATGGGGAGTGTTTTTAGCTCTGTGTTTAATGATGTGCTGTTAGAGTCAGTAGATGTTAGAATCAGTAGCTCCTGCCTAGCTGATGTTCAGTGAAAAGGATTTAGGATATTTGGATTTAGGATATTTAGGATATTGATTCCATTTTCAGAGCACAAATGTCATTACCTCTGAATTACACACATCTGGTCTATCTGAAAGTGGCCCAATATTGAGATTTAGTGTTAAGTGACTGTGGAAACTGATTTGTCACTGACACAGCTGGATTAGAGGAATACTGAAGTGTGTCCATCTTCAGTGAGGGTCTCAATAAGGTGAGCAGAGTGACTTTGAAGACCTAAAGAACATATCCCAAGCACAGTTATGGCCTCAAATATGAATCAGACTTTGCAGACAGAGAGAATAGCATTTTTTCTGACTAGTGGAATGTCCCCTTAGCTGTGGAAAACTAAACTCAAGCCCATTTCATCAATGCATTCCATGGTAATAATAAGATTTCTCACCTAACAAATACCAGCATCCGTTAATCCTCACACTTGTAAATATTAGCTCTTTTCTTCCAATTGAATGTAAGCTTTACAAGGAAGAAAAGTAAATTCATATCCACATGGCACCCAGCAAGAATCATGGCATGAATTATTAAAAGCCAACATTCAAAACCTCTCCTTTTTGGAAGCAAAATGTTGCTAAGATGGATATTCTTCATAAAGACCATTTTGAAGTGAAAGAATTACTTATACTCATTTTGGCACTTATCTGTCTGCCCACTCATTATCCATCTGTTTACTACTCTTTCAGCTTTTTGAACTCAAGGTTAAATTCTAACCTTACTAGAGATAATAGTGTTTAGCCAATAGCATCAATAGGATTAAATAGCATCCTTAGTGATTTTTCTGTGAGTTTACAGAAATTCCCAGAGCTCAGCACTTAGTAATAGCTCAGAGGATTCATACATTCTGGGAATTAGCATTCCAAATTGTAAGCAATAGAATGGACAAGCTTCACTTTTCAGATACATTCAGGTAAATTTCACTTTCAAATAAATTCAGATAAAAAAACACATGGTTCCAGCATAAGCTACATGAGAAACCTTTCTTTGCTACATCACTCAGGCCAGGATGAAGAGAAAGGGAGAGGTGTATTTTGGGTGGTTGCAGCAGTCCAGGTGTATGCTGCCTGATGTTGATTCTGTAACCTGAAAATACCTGGGAATGTTTGGCTTCTTTGGTTGACTATTAACCCAAGAAATAATAAATGAATAAGGATTTAATTATAAAGCCATTGAAATAAATGTAATAGTCCCCATTCACTTTTTGGACTTTATCTAAACTTCAGTTATCTTTCAACTGCACAGAGCTGATGAATCTTCCTCTAGTCCAGGGCTACTGTCTTAATGGTCATGATAATGTTTAG
>VYZU01006805.1:26023-70414 GCA_013401355.1 Ceyx cyanopectus | reverse complement strand
GAACTGACTGCAACTCCCATTTCCTATTCCCCTGTGTCCCTGGTGGGGAAGAGGTAGAGAAACCAGGAGTAAAGCTGCAACTAGGAAGGAGGGAGCAGGGGAAAGGTGTGTTTTATGATTTGGTTTGTTTCTCATTATCCTATGCTGATCTGATTGCTAATAAATGAAACTAATTTCCCCAAGCTGAGTGTGTTTTGCCCATGATGGTAATTGGTGAGTGATCTCTCCCTGTCCTTGTCATGACCCAAGAATTTTCCATTATATTTTCTCTCCTCTGCACAGGTGAGGAGGGGAGTAATAGAGTAGCTTTGGTGGGCATCTGGTGTCATCTTGGAGAATTTAAGACTGGCATTGGATATTTTCATTGCCTTTAGGTTGAATCTTTTTGCAAGGGAGAGATCCCTCTCTGCTTCCTGAACCATAAGGGTTTTTTTTAATACCAATAGATCTCCCCCAATACGGCCTCAATTTCAGTGCTCTAATGGCAGAACACCAGATCTCTATAAAATGTTTTTCATGCAGTATGAGAGGTTTCTTCAGTCTTCTTAAAAAGTATTTCAATTTCATCTCTGAACTCTGTTTCCATAGGAAAGGAGTCCATATATCTTTTTTTCTTATTCTGTTTAGTTGCCTGTAGATCATCTTGTCCATCAATCAGTGGTCCTCATGACATCATTCTCTCTGAAGGGACTCATTATTATGCAGACATAATTATGGCAAAGATATTTTAATGTGGTTTATTTTATAACTTGGTAGTGACATCCTGGGACCTGCTGGCACATGCAGAAACCAGGGAATGTCATGCTTGTGCCACTTGTTCGCACATTGCTGGGCTGAGCTGGGAAGGATTTGTCTTACCATTTGCATAAAGCACTTGATCAATGAAGGTTCTGCAGGCTCTAATGATCATCACTTGAAAATAGTCCTTGGCCAAGAGTGGAGTGTTTTGTTCTTCGTTTAACTCGCATATGAGATTTAACAGATTAGCGTCTGTCTCCAGTCTGTGATTGCTTCATGGACATCAGCAGAGAAAACTGTGCATACATTGGCTGCCTAGTATGTTTTTGTCTGGGTCTAAGTAAGTTCTGTAAGTATCTGCCTTGTGCCCAGAAACCAAGGTTTATGTTACTGCTTCAAAAATCCTTAGTTATTCAGAGGGGAAAAGCTCTTACTGGAAAACTGCTGTTATTCAGAGGGGAAAAGATGGAGGGATTAAATTGACCCACACCAGAATAAATTACTGATTCAAGAAGTGAAATTAATATCCCCAAATTGGAAAGACAAGCTCTACTTGATATGTGAAAGACTAATCTTAAATATTAGCCTTCGAACCATCCTGGAAGTGATGTCTCTGGACCAAAAATACACATTTCTGTTGTTAAGAAAGCCAAAGTGAAACTGCTGCATCCCTGAAAGAAAAGTTTGCAATGGACTAATTACTAAATTCACATTGAAAACATTTTGCTGGAAAATACTCATCTAACCCTCTACTTATCTTCTTTGTGCCCTTTCTTCTTTACCAAGTCCTTTGATACCATTCAGCTGAAGCTAGTTCTGGAGTCTGCTCTCCTAGGAATTCCAACTACAACTGTACTAGAGAGTGTCTGGTGCACTGGGCGGTGAATTGGGCTCTGAGCCACTATACTCATATACAGAGATAGGTAAATGTGATCACTGTAGTGGCCCTTGGAGTAAGTTCTCCTCCCAACTGCACCCTGTAGAGGTGGCTTTCCTCCCTGGCCTTTGCTGTGTAGTCCCTGTGCAGGTGCTCCCTGCCTATGGCAGTGTCTTGGGAGAGCTGTCAAAGTTGGCAGATGAAAACCCTCCGCAATCCTTGGTGAACCCACTCCACCTGTCCCTCATGCCGGGTGTATCTTCCGTTTGTTGTCAGCACTCGTTAAGTCCGAGGGCATCTCTCTCTCACTTGCTCTGCCTTCTCCGTGTCTCCAATTTCACTGGAATGGAGTCAAACAGAGGAGTCCACGTAGGGTCTGGAACGGATCAGCAGGTCAGCTGGGAATGCCTGTCAGTTAGCCAGTGTGCTCCCTCCCTTCTCCCTGGCTTTCTTTGAGGTTTGTAGCTCTTCTGCTTTCTTGTTGCTATTGCCACCCTCCCCACACTCCCCCTGCCACGCACCAAGCACCCAGACCTTTCCTGAGCACTTTCCTTAATCCCCAGGATTCTTTATATAGGAATTAATCTTCTCGTCACAGTGGGAGAACTGGGAGGGAGGGGGTACATTTATCTCTCCTGCTGAGGTCTAGAGTTGCATTGCTGTGATTATTGGTGGTAGCAGTGTGCATGTGTCTGGGGATCTGTGTTTAGCTTCTTCGTTTCTTAAACGGCACAGGGGCAACAGCAAGGCAAGTTGGCAGCTTGGCTTTCTAGCTGCATTGTGTCTGCTGCTAGAAAGAGGGAGTGTGAGTGGGGAGGAGCATGGCAGAACAAGAAGCCAGTGGCTTGCAAGTCCTTCTCTCCACCCTCCAGGTAAGAACAGCTTGAACTAATGAGAGAAGCTCTTGCTCTTGTTTTCCTCTTTAATTCACCAGCAGTGACTCGTTGGGCTGAGGTGGTTCGTACAAGCTCCCCGTTGGCTTGTCTCGAAAAGCATCAGCGTGCAGGAGTCCTGACCCGCACCTCCCACCCTAAAAAAGCCTTTATGAAATGAAGTTTTGCTATTCTGAGATGAACGCTGGCAATTGCTGCTATGCATCAATCACCGAGCCCGGGCTGAGGGCAGAGGCTCTGCTCCCAAGATCTCGGCGCGTTCAGTGGGGGAGCGAGCGAGGGAGGTGTGAGGAGTCGGCTGCTTTGCGATGAATGGGACCTGACAGGGCTGTCAGTCTGTGAGCTAAGCGAGCCCCAGCAACGCACGCCGCTACTCCCAGGGTTGAGGGGGGCGAGTAAACAGATCTGCCTGCAAGCAGCAAGTTCCTCCCTGTCAAATTGTCTTCACCAGGACCCTTAAGCGCTCGCGGGGAAGTGACAAAAACTCTTGCGGCTGAGATCAGGGAGGTGCCGGCGTTGGCTGTGCTCAGTAAATGCTCCTGGGAAGAAAAGGGGAGACTGTCCCCTGTCCAGGATTGCATTTTTTGGACTAGCTCAGCCATGGGACAAAGGAGAAGTAGCTCTTCCTCTGTCTGCCTGCAGCCCCCTTGGTTCTGTTTTCCCCCAGCATGGATGTGCTCCTCCCAGTCCTGTGGGAGATGATGTCTAAGCTGAAGCATGAGCTACCCTATGAAATGGAGTGTGTGTTTTGGGAGGGAACTTATACTTTCAGGAGCTGTCATTTTGTCACAAGGGGTGGGCAGGAATACCTTTGCCAAAACAAGCTGCTTGCATAAAAAGCAGCTATTAGATGGTTAGGGTGAAGTGGCAGTTGTCCGTACTTCTCGGGCGCACCGAGCCCCTGTGTGCAGCTGTGTTGATGTGGGTCAGAGCTCTATGGGGATGGGAGCTTCACATCTGAGGCAGTGGCATCCTCTGACTGCTATGTGCCTTGTCAAAGCCTTACCTATTGCAGAAGAAGAAAATAAGGGATAAGTTTGGGAAAACAGACTTAGTGTCCTGGATCAGCCTAAGGATTCATGTCTCCCAGCCCTATGTCTCAAAGGTTTCTCTGACCAGCTGCAAGTGAGTAGGTTATAAAATTCCAGGATATGCAATTGGCTTCAAAATTATAGTTATGGGGGCTGATCAGTCTTGACATTTTTATCCAGGCTTATGTGACTGTCAGCAACTTTTATTTCTTATATCCTTGTTAAAAAACCCTCTAGTGTACCCTCCACAGCACCTTGTGGCAGTGAGCTCTGCAGGTGAGCTGGCACACTGAAGAAAATTGTCCTCCTGTCCTTTTATTTTTTGGCAGTGTAACTTACCCTACATTCTTACAGCCTTTTTTAATGCATATTTTGTACTAGAGAGTGTTTTTGCTGTATCTAAGTTATAGTGCTCTCCCCATTACTTTGCTCAACTGAGAGCTGAGTGTATAACTCCTGGTTTTTGTAATTCTCTCTGACATTAACAGTCCTGGTGCTCTCTGCATAATCTGCAAGTAGAAATGGACAAGGCCTAGAATTAAACTGGAAGCTGTAGTTTAAAATCGCATATGAGATTTGTTGACAAAACTACATGGATGGGTAGACTGTAAGTAAGAGCACTGCAGGTGAAATAGTTGCTGATAGTGATAAAGTGACAAAGCAGCACAGCATTCCTGCCCAGTATTACAATATCTAACCTTGGTACAAGACCTTTGTTTCCAAAATTCTGTTTGCATAGAGAAGAGGGAAAGGCTTTCTTGTTATATCTTCAATTAGGTGCAGAGGTTTGAGTGCTAGAGGATGGAAAGTAAGTGGTTGATGACAATTACAACACTGGTATTTTCTGATTCACCTCCTTCCCCTACTGCCAGCCAAAACATTACCAGCATAACTCTGTCATGCCATCACCTAGCTCTGCTAAAAATTGGGTGATAAAGACTTTTTTCTTGACGTGGTTGGAAAGCACTGACCTGAGAAATAATAACTTTGGTTGATGTTTGTATTTGCTGATAACATCTCTCCACACTTTATTTTCTGCAACAGCTGTCCAAAGCATGGTTGCTTTGGGTTGTTGGTTTGGTTGTTTTTTGTCCTGCTGGATTGTCAGTGCTGGTTTATATTTTATTGGGCATGAAGAACATATCTGCTGCATACAGCCGACTATTCTGCAGCATATTACTGTCTATTTTCCATTTCTCTTAGCACATAATATTGCTTTGTATGCAGAAAGCTTTCAGGTGAAGAATGAGAGCATTCAGACACCAAGTCAGTTTTTATGAACCTCAGAACAAAAAAAATCCTTTCTCCTTTAGTCACTCACATTTCTACCTTCCTTCCGAGTACTAGCAGAGATTATTCTTCTCAGTTGGAGTAGTGTCCCCACCTGAGGTAGAATCTATTACTTTCATTCAGGGGAGTGATCTACCCCATCTCCTCCCGGCATAGACTCTTTTACTCCTAATCTCACAGCCTGGCTTTGGTAAGGATGGTATCAAGCAGAACAAAACCAGAATGCTCTGCACTTTGTAGCTGAACTCCTTCCCTAGTCAAGGAAAAGAAACGTGTTTGGCTTCCCAGTTGTTCAGAACTGTTCCCAGTGCGATGGAGTGTGATTCTCTGAAGACAGCTCAACCCCCTGAAAGTGCAACCTGTTGCAGATGTTCTGAAAAGTGACAAGGTGAAAAGCAAAAGCTGCTTTCAAAGTGCAGCTCCATTTTGTCACCAAAATGTCACTGCAGGGGAGACGTGACATTTCAGATCTCTAGGTAACAAGTGCTTCATTGCTTACAAGGTGCAGCTTTAAAATGTGAATTTCAGATTTAAGAAAAAATTCTCCCTGTCTCACAGGTTTGTTTTGTGTCAGTGTGGCAGAGCCAAGCTCTTGGGAGTTTATTGTGGTTTCTCATTTTTCTTCTAACCCTGTTGCCTTCTTTGCTCTCTGTTCTTGACTCTACCCTTCCAACATGATCCTACAATTACCACCTCCCACCCCTCTGGCTTTGCTAGCGTTGCCCCATTGTGTTCTCGTCTCTTAACACACGACATTGTCCTCCCTCACCTCACATCCAACTCTGCTGCCTTTCACATGCAGACAGTGCAGGTACCTAGACTAAGGCTGAGCTGGTTACTGCTCCTCAACCCTCTCTCAGGCCACATAATGGCAGAAATAAACATCCTTGCCATGTTTATTATGTTTTTTGGCCAGGAAAAAGTCTGACATCCCATTTTACAGGCAGCCTCCCTAATACAAAATCCCCGAGAGGTTTGAGATTAGCTCCCTTGTTTATTCTAATGCCAGGAGGAGGTATCTGNATTGGGTGATAAAGACTTTTTTCTTGACGTGGTTGGAAAGCACTGACCTGAGAAATAATAACTTTGGTTGATGTTTGTATTTGCTGATAACATCTCTCCACACTTTATTTTCTGCAACAGCTGTCCAAAGCATGGTTGCTTTGGGTTGTTGGTTTGGTTGTTTTTTGTCCTGCTGGATTGTCAGTGCTGGTTTATATTTTATTGGGCATGAAGAACATATCTGCTGCATACAGCCGACTATTCTGCAGCATATTACTGTCTATTTTCCATTTCTCTTAGCACATAATATTGCTTTGTATGCAGAAAGCTTTCAGGTGAAGAATGAGAGCATTCAGACACCAAGTCAGTTTTTATGAACCTCAGAACAAAAAAAATCCTTTCTCCTTTAGTCACTCACATTTCTACCTTCCTTCCGAGTACTAGCAGAGATTATTCTTCTCAGTTGGAGTAGTGTCCCCACCTGAGGTAGAATCTATTACTTTCATTCAGGGGAGTGATCTACCCCATCTCCTCCCGGCATAGACTCTTTTACTCCTAATCTCACAGCCTGGCTTTGGTAAGGATGGTATCAAGCAGAACAAAACCAGAATGCTCTGCACTTTGTAGCTGAACTCCTTCCCTAGTCAAGGAAAAGAAACGTGTTTGGCTTCCCAGTTGTTCAGAACTGTTCCCAGTGCGATGGAGTGTGATTCTCTGAAGACAGCTCAACCCCCTGAAAGTGCAACCTGTTGCAGATGTTCTGAAAAGTGACAAGGTGAAAAGCAAAAGCTGCTTTCAAAGTGCAGCTCCATTTTGTCACCAAAATGTCACTGCAGGGGAGACGTGACATTTCAGATCTCTAGGTAACAAGTGCTTCATTGCTTACAAGGTGCAGCTTTAAAATGTGAATTTCAGATTTAAGAAAAAATTCTCCCTGTCTCACAGGTTTGTTTTGTGTCAGTGTGGCAGAGCCAAGCTCTTGGGAGTTTATTGTGGTTTCTCATTTTTCTTCTAACCCTGTTGCCTTCTTTGCTCTCTGTTCTTGACTCTACCCTTCCAACATGATCCTACAATTACCACCTCCCACCCCTCTGGCTTTGCTAGCGTTGCCCCATTGTGTTCTCGTCTCTTAACACACGACATTGTCCTCCCTCACCTCACATCCAACTCTGCTGCCTTTCACATGCAGACAGTGCAGGTACCTAGACTAAGGCTGAGCTGGTTACTGCTCCTCAACCCTCTCTCAGGCCACATAATGGCAGAAATAAACATCCTTGCCATGTTTATTATGTTTTTTGGCCAGGAAAAAGTCTGACATCCCATTTTACAGGCAGCCTCCCTAATACAAAATCCCCGAGAGGTTTGAGATTAGCTCCCTTGTTTATTCTAATGCCAGGAGGAGGTATCTGGGTGCTAGTTAAAAACAGCTGTTAGTTGCTAGAAACAACAATAGAAAACTGAATCCATTGTCTTTCACTGTGTCCCAGACTATTGATTTGCTGGAGACTGAGCATCCTAGTTCTTACTTCTAGTTGTCCTGGCCCTCTTCTCACTTCATCTTCTAACCAGTTAATAAAAACATTTTGCTTCTTCCCCTGCTTTCTCCTTGTTCCCTGCCTTGTCTGGCCCAGATGTGAGCCTGCCTTGGTTACCCCTGAGAACATCTCCTTATGCCATGGCAGTGTACATCGTGTCGCCTGAGGAGTCCCAGATTTCCTGTTGGCTCTCAGCATGGTTTCCACATGCTTCTGAAACCACAGTCCCCCTTCACGTATTCTGCAAACCTGGCAACCCCCAGGGCTGTTGGCAGATCTTTGGCTCAAACTGTGCCCTCCTGTGTTGGGCTGCACAGGTTCCCAAGTGCTATGGTTCAAAAGGTAAGAGGAGAAAATCTTCTGTATCAATGGAGGCTGTTGTTTGTGTAAAGGGATTCCTCTCTGAATGGATGTGGTGCCCAGCAGGGAACAGATACAAGATCCACTGTTTGCTAACTTCAACCTCTCCGCTCCTCTGTGCTGCCTCTTTCGAGCTGTTTTGTTGGCTGGCTGACAAGGCAGTTCTATTGTTATCCTAAAGACAAGTGGGAAGATATCTACACTGCCCCAGTGACAATGAATAGAAACGCAATTTGCAAAGCGCTTTTGTCTCCTCTACATCCTTGCACTTACGCTGTCAGCAGAGCTGCTCAGATTCCTGGCTTTGAGAAAAGTAGATGCAAAAATCCCAGGAACTGCTCAGCAAGCAGAACACCCACTGGTTTGGGCCAGGGATGGAGGAGCTTGAAGTTTGGATCTGTGTTTTGGGGAGGTGACTTGGCAGGCAGGGCTTAATGGAATAGCCTTAGAGGGAACAAAAACCAACTCAAAACCAGATGGCCATTTTTATGTGTCTCATTAACTGAGCTTTACTGAGATTGTTGTACCTAAAGTGAACAGCAGTGAACCTATTTTTTTTTGTAAGGAATAGAAGAAGAGTATTCTAGCTTTGGAACAGCAGGAGTAGGGCAGTTAGGGCAGGGAGATGTTTGGTTATAAGGTTCTCTTCACAGGAAAAAAATGGGTATTCCAGTAGCTCTTGAGTCTCACCAATGCCACTTAGGCTGCGTGAGACTGTTTTCTGCTCTATGGGAAAAAAGGAATCACTGTCTACAAATAATCCATTTGAGATAGTGCACCCACCCCAGCTTCTGGGGTCACTGCTTGTTCTCCCCACCTCAGCTGTCATCTCCTCTTTTCAAGGAGAACCTAAATGCAACTAAGAGCTCTTCCCTACAATCCTTGGCTCACCACCACGGGGCACTGCTAAGCAAGTAAAAAAAGGAGGGAGGTGTTAAACCCAAATTCCTGTCAGGCCATGGAAGAAATATTGAGGTTTGGTGCTCTTGTGAATCAGTGCAGAACACTAAAAGCCCTCAGAAGAAGCTGAGGCATATCTTGGGCTCTGCTAAAACCCTTCCACTGACTGAGCTGGGACCAGAATTTCACCCTCTGTCCCTGGTCTGGCTGCAGCTGTTTCTCTGAGCACAGTGCCAGCTCCTCTGAAAATGCCTCCAGTTGGTCTATCCAGAATTTCCTACAACTGCATTAATGAGAATTCAGGGCCTCAGGGTGAAAAATGTACCCAGAGATTGATTGGAGCAGGAGCAACTACGGTTGGGCAGAACAAAAGTGTGTTACAATCTGAGTCTCAGCAGAACTTTCTGTGTTGAACAAGGAAAATGGGCTTAAGACTGTCTTCTGGTGTCCCTCTTCCTTGCTTAGAAAGGCTTGTGCTTTTGAGGACAAATGAGAGAGTCATGGATGTTCCTGGAAATCCCTTTCTCCCTTCCTGCAGAAATGCGAGTGTGACAGGAGAGTCATGTTGTTAAATCAGTTGAATGCAGGTCTGGAGACATGGATTATAACCCTCTGCATCTGACTTAATTGTGTGTAAAATGGCTAATAATCCCACTGTGCCTCACATCAGTGTTTCAGAAATCGGGCAGTAAACATTGGGGAAAAATATCTGAGGTTCTGGTGACAACACAGTAAAAGAAATTGAAGACTAAATTAATAATTCGTTTTCAGTGCAGGGCTTGGATTCTGCACAATAAATAATGCACAGAACCACACAGTAAATGATGAGGACAAAAAGCTATATGGAGTGACTTGCCAGGCAGCAGGCACAGTTCATCCTGAAGCAGAAGTTTTGTGAAATAAAACAAGTTGTCAGGAAACTATAAAAAAGTGCAGTTACTCCAGGAGGCCAAGTGAAACACTGTGAATGCTTTAAAACTGGGGCAGCTTAGCTGTGGAGGGCCTGACTTTTGGACTCATGGCTGGGCTGTTTAACTTGGTCTGTTTGGATATCACATAATAGCATGTCAAGTAGCTTTTCGTTGTCTGTTTTTGTCCAACTGCTGCATTATAGACACACATTAAACTGTTATGTAAAGAGTTATATGTATTTGTTTAAAATACTTAGTTTTAACATACCATATGAAAATATAACTAAATGCATGTGCTTATCTATTTGTAAGTCAAGAATAATCATTGGTGGCTGTTTAGCCTCCATAGGTGTTTTGTATGTCTACATATATATTAGTTACATCAATATTTTTGTCAATGGAAAATTTCTACCTTCTCCTTTTCGCAGGCTTCAATAATTTCCCTCTGTGAAATATATGAATAATTGTTTTGATACAGAGAGGTGTTTGTTTGAATAGATCTTGCTTGAATTTCTTTGTATGGCATAAATCTTATTTTCAGTGTATTATGCTGCATTTTGTTGTGATGTCTCGGATCTTTTCAATACATTTTTGTTCTATGCATGGGTCTAGTCCTCTTGGCTTTATCTATAATGGGGAAAAAATACGTCTGTGGTAGAAAATATGTTAATGGACATCTTTGTATTAGATTTTATTACATTACATTTAGCAAAAAGCACAAAAAAAAGTTACTTGTATTGAAAAATATGTGGGCTGATAATGGTGAACTTTAGCAGTGTCTACTGACACCAGCAGAGAGCTTACTGTGTGCTAACAAGAAGAAAAACATTTCATAAATGTACCAGGAATCTGAGAAGGGAAGGGATTGTGTCACTCATTCTGGGACAGCAGGCTTGAAAACTCCTCCTGGAGTTGTTGCTGTCACAGGGATTCTGCCTTTGTGTGATCATTGCTGTTGGTGCCCAGATAGGTAGCACAGCACATATCAGCCTTTTTTGTATGACATTTGGGGGGCTCTTTATGCCTCTGGAAGTGCAGGTAAAAGTCCCTCCTTTAAAAGCCTGCAGAGTTCCAGGAGGAGTCAGTGGGAGGTGCAGAAGTGAGGCAGTGTTTGCTAGTAGCTCCTGGTGAAATAAGCCATGCTCCTGGGGAGATGGGGCCCTTTTCTGTGTCTGTGGCTGGTGTCTGTGCACCTGAGAACCTCAGGCTTTCTCAGAGCTTTGAAAATCTTCAATCCATAGATGTCATGTGCTCACTTATGTCTTTATGCTCTGCCAGACTCCAGCCTCGTGATTATGTTTTTCTCACCGGACCAGGATAGAAAATAATTCATTCCCTCTTGCCTTTCCCTGTTCTTTTAATAAGCACTTGTCTCACATATAGTCTATTTGCACCTGTTTGCCTCCAAGGCCCAATGGGACATAGGATAGAAGTGCTGATCCATCGGCCATTCTGTGGGCTGGGGTTGCTGCTCATCTCTGCAGAAAAAGGATAAGTTAAGGATGATGTCTTGGGCAAAGCAGGCTGATTTCAGTCCCTGGGGGACTGTGGAGCCAGAATATGCCTGGAAATTGGTGAGACATGCTCCTTGAGAGGAGCTACAGCCTTCTCTAGGGGGAACAGGGACAGTACAAAGGTATCTCACCAGACTCTCCCCTCTCCCCATTGACATAACCAAGTTTGGTGCAGAGGATGAGGGATGAGTGATAGGGAGAAGCCATATAGTATGTTCTCATAAGTAAATTGTCCAGCTCAGTTGACATAGTGCTGGGTCATCAGTGCCTGCAATTGTGGAAGCTGTGTGTGTAGTACTGTGCTGCTCTTTCAGAGGAGGCAGTTTAACTTCAGAAAAGACTTTAATTATAGATGCCTTTGAAGCAAGAATGAGTCCAAACCACCCTCAAATATTTGTAGACTTATTTTATATTTTAAAAAGTCCCTTAAAATGAGGGAAAGCTGGTCATACTCCTCCACTAGTGGAGGTGCACCACATTCATATCCATGAATTAGTATTTCCTTTTGATCCGTTGTGCTGTTGTGGCCATTGTTTTACTGAGTGGAGACATGATGTATGATAAAGAAACCAAGGTTTCAGAAATCAAGAATTTGTCATTGATTTCATAAGATGTCTTCTAGACAGATAACATAGTAGAGGTTCTTCTGCCTACAGGCACTACTAAGCTACAGAAAAGAGAATTAGTGTTTTAGACCAGCTATTGATTGAAAGAATAACATCTGCTTGACAAGAAACTCCATGGGCAAAGCTAAACCTCCTTCCCTTAGGGGTTTAGAGAACAAGGCTGAGTTTCTTTCTCCTTGTGTTCTATTCTCCTGGAAGAACATACCCTTATTTTCAAAAGGTGCTGTAGGTTGAGGTGGAATTAATGAGAACAGCAAAACTTTCATGATGATTCTTATTAGAAAATTGAGTAATTCTGACACACAAGTCCTGTGGGAGAAATAACTACCAAGGAAACCCTGTTTTTTTCCCCACCTTTCAAAGAGGGATGCTTTGATACTGAAACACTTTTTTTTGGCTTTTTTTTTTTTTCTGACACTAGAGCCATAGAAGCACCACAGCATTGTGTGTTACTGCAATCAAATTCTGTGAAGCCTTTTATGCACGTTAATTTTTAGTGTCATTTACAGCCAGAGGCTTCCTGCTGGGCCCAATGGGAATTTTATCCCTGCAGTAGGCAGAGACAGACCATTGTCCCCTGGGTCCATCTGCTCCACAGCACACTCTGTTACCCATTCCCTTCTTTTCAAGAGAAAATGGTGTATCGACAGATAAACCAGGAGTCTTACAAACTCCATCAAACTCATTTAATGTCTCTGCTTCCATAAGCAGTTTGCTTGGCATGGTGAATGCCCACCTGTCTGCTCTGCAAAGGAGGGGAGGAGGGAGAATGGTCCACCTGACCTTTCCCTATGATTAAAGTGCTGATCTGATGAAGTCAGAGGAACAAACTGAACTGCCTCTTCCAACTCCCCATTTTTCTGGGAATAAAGCAGCACCATCCACATGGAGAGAGTTTCTGGAAAGGCTAGGAGAAAGGAACACTCCTACCTGACTTATCTGGCTTCCTCTTTGGGAAAATCTGTATTTGAGCGGCTTGTTGCCTCACGCTCAAGTTCTGCAAGTGGGGAAGAGAGTTGGAGATGACAAATGAGAGAATGTTTGCCTGGCTCTGTTTTTCTCTGACAATCTCTATTCCAATAAGGCTAAGGTCATTTGATCTCCCCATAATGCATAGGGATTTCAAGGGGACAGCTGGAAGCAGGGATGCATTAAAATGTCTTGTTGTCTGAGATGAAACCATGTTCATTAGAGGTTTGTTTCAAAAGCTCCTGCAGCAGCAGCTGTATCTCACTGACTGCAAATTCTGGAGGATTTTGTCTAAAAGGTGGTTGGCTGAGTGGTTGGCTGATCAAACAGTTGGAAAACTTCCTAGCTGAGTTTCCCCTGCTGTGTCCTAACAAAGCCTTTAGAACAGTTAGACCAACAGGTCTCCCTGAGAGCATGCTTAAATAAAATAGGACACAACTACTCCATTTTAATGGTCTTTTCATGTTAGCAGTGGATGCAGGCATCAGAGGTAGACTTTAACTTAGACCAAATATCCTACTAGATATTCACTGAAGAATCCACCTTTCTCTGAGATCAGCCTCTCAGTGAGACATGTGGGTCTATGAAGAGATCAAAGGTCCCTCTCCATTGCTGTGGCTCCTGCCAAAGGTCCCCTATTCTCAGAAAAGTCATCACACATTCAACCTGTTCCCTGTGAGTCTCAGGAGAAACAGCCCATGGAGTCTGGTTTGCTGAGGACTGCAGGAGAAGTCAGTAGAGTAATGCTAAGCAGCATGTATAGGATGGCATAGCAGGGGACACTGCTTCTTGCCTCCTGCTTCTGGATGCCGGGTCAATGCTGCCTCTCAGACACCTGTGGACTGTGCTTGAAAGCTGCTCTGGTGCAGAAGCAGCATGGTCATGCTGCACAGACAAAAGCACCAGGAGAAGTAACACTTTGCTGATCTACATGAGCCTGGATGTCCTCTCAGGAGTGTCTGAGAGGATAGTGAGCTCGTATTTTTAAATTTAACTCCTGTCACATTTTCCTGGAGCAGAAATGCAGCAGTGGGCTCGTTCACTAAGCTAATAAAATGCTTTTTAGCTTGACTGACCAGCACTTAGTTTGCAAGTGCTTATGAACTTAAGTAACAAGGGCTGAATAAAGCCCCAAACATATTCTCCTTTAACATAATGACACTGGCTTTCTGCTGATGGGTGTCTTGAACAGGGGGTAGACTAAAGATAATAAAAATTCTTGTTACCTTCTGGATGGAAAATGACATACCTTTTAAAAACTTGGCAGCCTTTTCAGTGATCTGAGGGCTTTGGTTTTAAGAGATTGCTGTTTAAATCTAGACAGATGGATCTTAGTGCTGCAGTTAAGCAGATGATCTCCTTTACATTATTAATAATAATACTTTGAAACATTAGAACTTGGAAAGAGAGTTTGCTCTTCATTATGGATGCCGAGTTTTGTTTGTTGTTTGATTTTTCACTTAAACTGGATGGGAAAAAAATAGGTTCATCATTTTCACTTTCAGGTTCTATCTCTCAAGAAAATAAGCTGTGACTAACAATAGTTATTAGTGGCTTGTCTGCGCTACCCATACCTCAATCATTGTTATTAATGTTGATTGATTAAAGGCATTTACATTGTTGTTCCAGAAAGTACTTCTTAAAGGGGAGTAGATTGACACATAAGGACACTTAACTAGAGAAAGAGCTGGTGTTTGTCTAAACCAGAATGTACCTTATAGTGATCCTTTTCTCCAGCCTGTGCAGGTCACTGTCAGATTGATGTGTGGCAAAGGGAGTGTTGGCTCTGGAATACAGAGAAAAGCCTGGACAGATTACCCTTGGCAAGTGCCAGGGCAGACTGAGAGTAGACATAGAGACTCTTCTTGCTTTATCATGCCTGGCCCAAGCAGGAACATCACAGAGAAGGCAAAGATAGCAGCATCTTCTTTATGGCTATTTATTTCCACATGCACATACTCAATGTTTGCTGTAATATTAAAAATCTGTGCTTTTATTAAAAAGAAAGTACATATGGAAATTTTCCAATGATCTTCCAGACTCAATTGTACTTTGAGAAATGTCACTACTCAAAAAAAAACCTTTGTTAATTCCCAAATGCACCACTTCTTTAAAAGACAGAGTGTTCTGACACCCATAAAATCGCACAAAGAAAGATAGTAATGTGTTCCATGCTGCTCTTTCGTCATTAGCAGTGGAAAAGAAAACTACAGCTGAATGGAAAAAAACAGATCCCTCCCTATTAAGTTTGGATGGCAGTTGTGTTAAGTAGCTGTAACAGAGTGGCATTTGAATGAAACACTATATTTTTTAAAAGTTCAGTAACACCTAACACAATATAAAACACGGGAATAAATCCAAGAAGCAGCAATAAACAGTAGGTACTAACATGAATATAGAGATCATTGTGCAAGAATGGTTAATGCCTTACAGGAACTTTAAGAGTAAGGAACTTAATGTGTAAGACATATGGTGGGATAATTTTGGCACTAAAATAAAAATAGATTAAAAAGAGGAAAAAAAGTGAACAATATAACATTAAATCCAGTCAAAATCTTTCATTGTCATAGATAACTTATTGTGAAATATGAGATGAAGCCTTGAGAGAATATATCTGTGGTAGAAATTACAGAAAGAACATTAGAAATATTCAAAGGAAAGCCTAAAAGCCTTTTGCAGAATATCACATGTTTTGATTTATCTCAAAGTTTCCTCATTCTTTTAACACTTCCAATTTGACAGAAGCATTTTAAAGTTATATAATAATGTGTTTTACCATCAGTTCTGCATAATAAAGTAATTGCTCTATTAGAGATGCATTAGTGAGAGGAGGAAGTGACACAAAGGAACTTTGTATCAGGAGGAACTTCTGCACAAGGACAATCTTGTCTTAGAGAACGTAGAGACAACTTTGGCATGAAAAAAATGCCTGAATGTAAGTATCCAAGATATTGCAGAGCATAATTCCTGCAGATATATAGATATGAACACATTTTATTAGTGTGACATGATAATGGTGTGGCACAGACATGATGAACAACCTTGCTCTGAAGTTAGGTGAAACTTTCTGGAGTTCTTGTGATGCAGCAGGTAAAATATCCTCTGGAAAAAGGTCAGGTCATATCTTAGGTGTTTTATAATTCCTGTGTGGTTTAACTAAATGTAGTATCTCCTTTGTCCTTGGGCACAAGGGTGAATTTCTTTGTAAATAGGGCTGGGGATCCACTGGTGGCGAGTAGCCCTCTCCTCTCCCAGTCTGGCATTAGGGTTCCTTGCAGAGGATAGGTCTTTTCTGTTCCACTTCTGGGAAGTTGGGAGCAGAAGACTGATCTCAGGGAAGGTAATCTCTGGAACTGCACCCCTAAATAAATGGAATTGTGTGATTGAGAGCTATAATATTTCTGTGCAGACAGTGTTTCTGCTTCGTTTTATTGGAACAGCTATCTGGGCTCTGCCACCAATCCCCTGGGGTACTGACTAAGTGAATTTTCCCACCACAGGGTGATATTTCTCACCAGGAAAATAAAGGACAATGAATCTGATCTTCGTGATGAGGGATGCAGTGGGGCAGGTGTTAATTAATATTTGTGAAGAAATCTGTGATCCTGTGATGAAAGGTGTTATGTTAGTGCAATTTACTGCATTAAATATAGTAAGATTCCTTGGCACAGATGATTTCCACCATGATATTCACCAAGTTATTTTGGCTAGGGATCAGCTCAGGCCAAGCTGTTACATCTCAACACCTTCAGTGTTTTGAAGACATTCAGATATAAGTTTGGAATTTGCCCATCTCTGCCTTGAAGCAGTTCAGTCCTGCAGAGTGCAGCATATATCCTTTGAAAAAAACCCTTGACAATCAATGAATAGGAGCAAAGCCCCGTGCAAAAGCATGTTGGAAGTTGGCTTTGAGGCACTACTTCAGCAGAGTCATCTGGATGAGCTTCCATCCATTGTAAAGGGTATGCAATCATTACACCCAGCAGGGATCTAGTAGGTTATTGAAAAAAATATTGCAAGTTTTCACACCCAGCTGCAGGAAAAGATGAGAAAAACCATCCCTTCAGGGTATATATAATACAGGTATGTTACCCACCTAATTGCAGCAGGTCAGAGAAAGGGACATTTTTTACCTGTGTTTGCTGTATTACCCAGTATAAAATCCACAACTGCTACTTTGGGCTGATGCATAGAGCTTGGCTGGATGTTCAGCATCAGCAGGAATGAAAATGGCTGGTGCTTGGGTAAATGGGGTACCAGCCATCACAGGGATGNAATGTGTTCCATGCTGCTGTTTCGTCATTAGCAGTGGAAAAGAAAACTACAGCTGAATGGAAAAAAACAGATCCCTCCCTATTAAGTTTGGATGGCAGTTGTGTTAAGTAGCTGTAACAGAGTGGCATTTGAATGAAACACTATATTTTTTAAAAGTTCAGTAACACCTAACACAATATAAAACACGGGAATAAATCCAAGAAGCAGCAATAAACAGTAGGTACTAACATGAATATAGAGATCATTGTGCAAGAATGGTTAATGCCTTACAGGAACTTTAAGAGTAAGGAACTTAATGTGTAAGACATATGGTGGGATAATTTTGGCACTAAAATAAAAATAGATTAAAAAGAGGAAAAAAAGTGAACAATATAACATTAAATCCAACAAACTAGCAACATCTCCTTGTGGGATGACTGGAGATCCAGTTCCAAGTCAAAAATCTGGAGACCCATAAAATGATGACACTTTGGCTCTGTCAGCACAACACTANCCTGAATGTAAGTATCCAAGATATTGCAGAGCATAATTCCTGCAGATATATAGATATGAACACATTTTATTAGTGTGACATGATAATGGTGTGGCACAGACATGATGAACAACCTTGCTCTGAAGTTAGGTGAAACTTTCTGGAGTTCTTGTGATGCAGCAGGTAAAATATCCTCTGGAAAAAGGTCAGGTCATATCTTAGGTGTTTTATAATTCCTGTGTGGTTTAACTAAATGTAGTATCTCCTTTGTCCTTGGGCACAAGGGTGAATTTCTTTGTAAATAGGGCTGGGGATCCACTGGTGGCGAGTAGCCCTCTCCTCTCCCAGTCTGGCATTAGGGTTCCTTGCAGAGGATAGGTCTTTTCTGTTCCACTTCTGGGAAGTTGGGAGCAGAAGACTGATCTCAGGGAAGGTAATCTCTGGAACTGCACCCCTAAATAAATGGAATTGTGTGATTGAGAGCTATAATATTTCTGTGCAGACAGTGTTTCTGCTTCGTTTTATTGGAACAGCTATCTGGGCTCTGCCACCAATCCCCTGGGGTACTGACTAAGTGAATTTTCCCACCACAGGGTGATATTTCTCACCAGGAAAATAAAGGACAATGAATCTGATCTTCGTGATGAGGGATGCAGTGGGGCAGGTGTTAATTAATATTTGTGAAGAAATCTGTGATCCTGTGATGAAAGGTGTTATGTTAGTGCAATTTACTGCATTAAATATAGTAAGATTCCTTGGCACAGATGATTTCCACCATGATATTCACCAAGTTATTTTGGCTAGGGATCAGCTCAGGCCAAGCTGTTACATCTCAACACCTTCAGTGTTTTGAAGACATTCAGATATAAGTTTGGAATTTGCCCATCTCTGCCTTGAAGCAGTTCAGTCCTGCAGAGTGCAGCATATATCCTTTGAAAAAAACCCTTGACAATCAATGAATAGGAGCAAAGCCCCGTGCAAAAGCATGTTGGAAGTTGGCTTTGAGGCACTACTTCAGCAGAGTCATCTGGATGAGCTTCCATCCATTGTAAAGGGTATGCAATCATTACACCCAGCAGGGATCTAGTAGGTTATTGAAAAAAATATTGCAAGTTTTCACACCCAGCTGCAGGAAAAGATGAGAAAAACCATCCCTTCAGGGTATATATAATACAGGTATGTTACCCACCTAATTGCAGCAGGTCAGAGAAAGGGACATTTTTTACCTGTGTTTGCTGTATTACCCAGTATAAAATCCACAACTGCTACTTTGGGCTGATGCATAGAGCTTGGCTGGATGTTCAGCATCAGCAGGAATGAAAATGGCTGGTGCTTGGGTAAATGGGGTACCAGCCATCACAGGGATGTGCAGGAGCCAGCTAAAGGGACTCATCTGTAAAGCTTGGGAACAGGATCAAGAACTTTTTGAACCACGTGTCTTGTTCTGGGAGGTCCCTTGGCTGCCCTGTGTACAGTGTGAGGGCTACGTGATCCCGCACAGCTGCGGACGCCTTTCTTGCAGGATTAAAGAGGTCACTTAGGACACTACCCAAGCAGCAAGGTCCTCCTCTCTGAGTCTTTAAATAGCCCTTTCCATGTCTCCTTTGAGTTTCCTGGTTTGCTCAGGCCTATCCCACTCCTTAGAGGAGGAAATGCAATTTAGGCCAAAGTAATACACTTAAGTCTTTACCACAGAGGATGGTGATGTCGTGCTGGTGCTGAGGATGTTCACATGGTTTTTATGGGAGCAGGGGCAACAGGACCATAACTTATTGGGATCCTTCTGAAGCTAAATGATGGTAGTATTGTAACAAAGTGATGTAGTAATAACAAAACGTAATCAGTTTAATTTGAATACTCTATATTTTGAGGTTGCATAGTGACATCTGAAATCCCTCAACCCCTTTTTTCCCTCTCAGAAATAATGCTTTTTTTTTTTCTAAACCTCCATGTATCCAATACTGTAGATAATAACTTTCCAACAAGAAGAAATCACAGTTAGCTGGCTGAATATTGAGGCTGAGGATGGGAGCACACAGACAAGAAACTCTCCAGGGCATTTTGTTCTCTTATTTAAGTGTGAATTTTTAGCTCCACTTAAATTAGAAAAAGCAATTTACTCTGACAAGGCACAGAACATAAGGCACCAAACCTGGCTTCACAGTTATTGTAAGGCTGGATAGTCAGCTGTGGGAAGAAGACACCCAGCTGGCAAATCCATAATGCCAGCGGTGAGCGGCTGTGCCCAGCAGTCGGGTCTGGTCCACACCTCTACCTCCCTGGCAGCAGGACATGAGGAGAGAAGTCTCTGATTTAAGCATTAATACAGTTATTAGCAACCCAATAGTTTCTAGAGGTCTTGGGATAGAGGGAGGACTGATGCTGCTCAGCCTTAACCTAGTCTTGATTTTAGCTGGTATTAATTTTGCAGCAGGATTTGTCCTCAAAAGGCTTTGAGTGCAGGGAGTAGGAAATCAGACTTTCAGATTCAAGTCTCATTACACAGACAGTTAGGCTTCTGACTGCTGCTATTTGTGTGAGCAAATTTATTAAGGGTAAAAGAAAGAAGGATGTATTTTGAACATGTCAAGTCCAGCTTCCCTATTTAGAAACAGGCTATTTTAAAACAAACAAACAAAACCTGGAACGGGACATCCTATTCCATGGACTCTCTAAACAAAATAGCAGGTCTGGAAGTTTGTTAGCTCAGTGTAGCAATAGCTTTTCTTTAGAAACAGGCTGGCTTGTTTTGGTTTTGTTTTCTTTTGTTTTTCTAAGCAGTCACAGCTTCATGAGACTATACTCAACAATTAATTTAATAGGAGTGTTGGTAGAAATCTTGTTATGCATTGTCTCACATGAGTGACTTCTTTAATTTAGCATTTATTATTTTTGAGTGGAATAGCTGCTTTGTATTTCTTTCCCCAAATAAAATATTTATTAGTAAATATCGCACTGCAAAAGTTAATGCTGTTTGATTGCTTTCTGGGCATCCTCCTTTTTTTTCAGCATTAATGCCTAGACTCACAGCAAACACTTTCAGTAGTTTGCATGTTTCATTTGGAGGAATACTTGCCTTTGGGCAAAAGATAGGAAAGAGCTACACAGATGACTGGGTTTATGGGAGATCTTTGTTTTAAGCCAGCACTAAAAAGGGAAATACACTGATAGCTGCTGTCCTTCGGGTGGAACAGGAAAAATCCTCACCTCTGCTGGGTCTTCACATCTTGTGGAACACATCCCAGGAGACTTCCCCGATGAAACGAGATTACCAGTTACTGGGGCTTAGTTGCAATTTTATAATCTTGTCTTGAGTAAATAACAACTTGTCTTGGCGTGTTCCCAGGAGCTGGACAAGGAGACAGGAACTCCTTCCCTGCTTAATCCTGGGTCAGCAAAATAGCCTGAGCTGCCAGTCAGAAGGATCTAAGGATCAAGCTGCTGTCCTCCAAACCCAATGTCACAAACTAATCACTTGCTGCCTGTGATGTATCAATGACTGCGCTGGGGTGTGTTTTATTCCTGACTTGATCTGTCCTGCTGTTTATCTATAAAAAGCTTCAGCCAAGCTAACCAAAGCCCTGGTGTTTTAGGGATTAATTCCCAGAAAAAGCTCAGGGAGGAACTATCAGCTGGGTGCTGATTAAATGCATCTGAACTCAACCCTGTGATACTCCTGGTTGGGTGAGAAAGTCAGCAGGCTTTGCTGAAGTAAGACTAAAATGAGGGGCCCTGGCCAAAAGGTACAGATGTGCTTGATCTTTTAAGTGATGTTTTTGCTACTTTAGCCTTTGTCCAACTGCAAGCCATGAAAGGCAGCTACAGCAATTAACAACAAAAGTTGTTAATAGGTAACAATTTGGCTCTAAATCCTTTTAGTGAAATCCTGCAGGAGGTTGGTAATTTTGTGGTCTAACTTGAACCTCTGGGAACTTTGCTCTCATTCCACCCATATAACCATGAATGTATCTTCATTATTCTGTGCATGTATAGGTGGTGTATCTAACATTCATAAGTGTTGGCAGGAGTGGAAATTATTTAGCAAGAGGAATTTTACTTCTCTCTTTGCTTATGGTTTGTTCTTGAACAGTCAAACATATCTTTCAATATAAATAACCGATGTGTTTATTTTAACCAGAGCTGGGTAAGTAATTTGCATTAAAGAAATTACTCTATTCATCTTTTTTAGATCAGGCACAGGTTGTGATTTTTCTCACTTGTACTTAATGTTCAAAAAGATTCACTGAATATTTTTTATGAATGAATTTGTTGGCAATTCATCTACAAACAGTTTTGTTTGAGTATTAACTTAAGCAATTCACTAGATTTAATAGATTTCAATGTCCAAATACCTTTGATTACTTCGAAAATCTCAATCTAATTAGTCAAAATCTGAGCTGTTTCTTTCCACCCAGCAAGTTGCCATCTTGCAAGACAACTTCAGAGATGCTTTTTTTTTTCTGCCTTGTCCTGCTATTATGAATTGGAGAAGTGTTATTCAGTGGTGACACTAAAGTTAGAGGGAAATATGTTACAATCTGTAAGGGAACTAGGGTTTTATCCACTGGTTGCAGCAAACAGACAAGTTATCCATTCCCACAATAGTGCACTGAAGGAAGGGAAACAATGGGATAGGAACATGGAGCTTTTCTGTTAAAATATAAACAGTAAATACTCAGTTAAAATATTTGGCAATATCACCAAGCTCTAATTTGCACATTTTAAAGGTTGATCTTTCATGTCCCCTCATGTTCTTTGTTCGCCTGAGTGCCTGGATAAAGCACATGGAAAGTCAGAGGATATCTTATGTCATCACTATTTGTGTTAATGGCTTAGGAAACCCACAATCCAATCAGTTAAAATAAACAACCCAGTGTAATAGGAGCATAAATCAATGAAGACTTCATTACTGAAACCTTAATGTGTAATCCATCCACCTACAGAGGAAAGGGATACTGAAAGGCAGCAAGACAAAACCAGAGGACAGTCTGATTTAGGCAACCCTGATATTTGAAAAGGTGCTGAGAACAGTAACTCTTCCTGGAGTCAGTAAATTTTGGAGGATCTATGACTATGAAGTCCCTATGCTCAAAAAATGCCAAGAAGCACTTGGGAAGAGAGCTCTGATTTCTCCTTTTTCTCTGGGAGACTTGAGACAGCTCATGACTCTGGACTAATGAACAAAGACATGAATTAGCAAGATTAATATATGACTAAAACTATAAATGCTACCTGGAAGTAACACTCAGAACTGCTCCGACCCTGCTGCCAACTTTCCTCTCTGTGTGGTCCCTTGAGCCAGTATCAGGAATTTGGCTCTGTTCTCTAAGGTGAGGGTGGCAATAATTGGTGACCCAAGAGTTACTGGGTTGCATTAAAGCCACGTATTGTTTGTCTTGGCTCTGAAAGAAGCAGTGATCCTACCATACTGAGCCTTTAGGTTTCAACATGGTTCATAAAAGGGCTGAACTTTTATGTTCAGTGCAGAGATCTCTGCTTGTTGAGTTAATACAGTAATGAATAGAAGCAGCAGGTGCTCACTCTGGGCATGGGCCAGCTCTGAGATAGGGATGAGATATGCACTTTTCCTGTGGATTTTTGCTAACAACAGAAGTAAAGTAAGTCTTCAGAAAGGCAGCAGTGCTCACAACTCTTCTCCCTGAATACCCCATTTCAGAAGTGATTCTCTGACTGTTTGCTTCCATCTCTCATCCTTACTTGACTCCTTTCTTCCTTTCCATTCCCCTGACCACATCTTATTCTTTTGTGTCACACCCTTGCTGATACTCTTGACCCTGTTGCTCACCAGCATGAAAACAGACTGAGCAGTTCAAGTCTGATAGTACTGGTAATTGACCAGTACCAGTATGATGGGAATTTTGTTTTTCGAAGATTTGGATTTGGTTTTGTTAGTAATTATGATTAAAAAATAAATAAATAAATCTAAGAATACATAATATTAAGGATAGAGAAGAAGTCAGGGAACATCAACACTAATGTAGAAGTTGCATGCAGAAGTCAGCAAATAGAATTAGTCAGTATAGAAGGAGGTTTGGTTGAATGGAGCTGCTGAGCATCCTGTGAGAGTTCTTTGACACAGATGGAAACCTGATTCTCCATGCTGACAGTCACCTGCTCTGTGAAGACTGTTTTCCTGCTTCATTCCCATGTCTCACTCAATGCATACCCTCCCCAACCATAACAAAGGAGGGGGAGGAATGATACACAGCTCCATAATTAGCTACACAGTCCTCAGCACCCTGTCAGCTTGTGCTGTGGCTTTAGAAGGGATCCATGGGGAGGGGGGGGGAAGTCTTTGATTGAATCCTCATTATTGCAGGTTATTAGATTCCCCTAATATTCTTTCTAGAGTTTCTTTCTGCTAGGTGTTACTTCTCAATTCCTTGTCTGAAATATTCAGTTGCATAATGTTAAATGTCAGAGAATGGTTGAATCAATCTGGCTGGTAAAGCAATCCCATATCCAGAATGTATATGGTAGGTCACGTTTCTGAAGCACAGAAACGTTCAGAAATATAGAAGCCATATAGTTGCAAGATATTATCCTATTGTAATAGCTTAATGGGATAGAAAGTGTTTCCATTATAGCTTCTGTGATCTTGAGGTTCTTCAGGATCAAAGCTACACAAATGCAGCTTTTCTGTTATATTGGAAATTTGTTTTGAATTTTATTTGTAGGGAAATTAAAAGATCTAGAACTTAACCCAAATCCCTTATACAGGAGTACAGACTGGTGATTAATTCTGTATTCTCAGCAGTGAAATCTGATTGGAGGAGGATTAAGGAAGGGGTAGAGTGTATCACACGGATGGTAGACATTATGTGTTTCTTTCTCTTCAAGTACAGTGTAACTTCTTTCCTCTAGTGCAAAATTTAAAGTGGATCTAAAGCAGAATGTGTGACGTTAAAGTATGGTGGTCTTGGTTAAAATTAAGGTCTTCGTTAAAAATAAGTTTAGGACATCTTTCTGCTCCCCAAATTCCAGGCTTCCATGTGGTTGTAGCTGCAAAGACAGAGGAATTTTCTTAAAAATGAAATTAATATCATTAAAGATACTCTTCTTCAACTGCCAGTAAAAAGGGATGTTGTCATGTGAAACCACCCCACATTTAATCTTTCTGTGTGATACAGAATTTCTTCAACTTTAAGGTAGACAGATCAGTCCAAAAAAGAGAAATGTAATTTAGAGTTTAGATATAAACTGTATATATATTTCTGTAGAAATGCTACTGTGTATTAAACATTGTGTAGTATGATCAGTATGTCTGTCAGAGGCTTTTAAAACATATTATCAATATGGTTCCACATATTCACTGGCCAGATGGCACAAAAAATACTTGGCATCCAAAAAAGGATCCCAGTGCTTCTGTGCCTCATGATGCACCGCAGCCCTTTGTGGCATGAAGTTCACTGCTCTGAACTGATCCCTAAACTTGATGTGTTTCCATTTCAGAGCTCTCGTGACAAGGATGTCATCCTGAATATTCTCAGTGTCCTCACTGACTTGCTCTCTCTGGGTAAGAAAGCAAAGCTTTGGGGGAGTGCCTGTGGGCTAGGGGGAGAAAGAGGATCTTGAATTACTCCAGGGAATTACTCCAGGGAATTCACACCTGCATAAACTGGGACAGGTGTTTTCAGGGTGAACAAACCATTAATTATATCTATAGATCAGAAGTCCTTACTCCTGTGTTTGGAAAACTGAGCTTTTTCAGTAAGTTACATTAAAAAAAAACAAAAAAAACAAAAACCAAGATCCTGCTAAACAATTATCAACTTGGGTGAACTGCTACAGGGGCTGTATAAAGTGCTGGAGCCTCCTGTGTTTCCCACTTTAGTGCCCTGCTGTAGATATCACCTGTCCAGCTGGGCCACTCTTTTGAAGCCCTGCAGTTCTGTTCCTCACATAGAAGAAGGGTTTCCTATGGGGAAAATAGGAGGTACTGTCTCCCCTCCAGGAGCTGAGCATGTGGCTTCCTCCAGCCATGGAGCCTGAAGTCACTGCTGAAGTTATCCATGGATCAATGTTTGTTGACACAGTGGGACTCACAAGATTAGAGTGTGGTTTCTTTGGAGACCTACATTTGTTTGAAAGCTATCTCCAAAGCTTCCCCAGTATTTCTCTCAATTTGGCAGAAGCCCATTGCTTGTTTAGTTTCCAATATAAGAAAAGATCACTGAGCCTTCTGCTCCTTTGAAACCTGTTGGTGTCTCTGCTTATTTCTCTCTGCTGCACTTCAATGCACAATGAAAAAGCGGCAGGATGTGGATTTATAAGGATAATGACTTGCCAGAGCAAGAGACAGCAGAGCACATCGTTTCACCATGCAGCCGTGTCTCCAGGCCAGGGGCACATGAGGACCACAGTCAGTTCTGCAAATGCTCTTGGGATTCTAGCAATAAAAAAAGGCCATCGGGGCTCGGGGTAGGGATGCTCTGAGCAGAGTCTCTGCTTTTCCCCAGGGACCGGCCGGAGAATTCACTATGTGATCAGCAAAGGGGGCAGCGAGGCTCTGCTCCAGGCCCTCACTGCTGCTGCCCGCACCGAGCCACCTGACCACAGCACCCTCCTGCCCCTGCTTCGGCTGCTGGCCAGGGTCGGCCAACGAGGTACTGATGAGTGGTGGGGGACTTCTTGGATGGCAGGGCTCAAAAATAATGCATCTCCTCAGCAGTGATCAACACTGGAATGTGCCTGATAGGCCCAAGGGGGGTGGGTGCACCTGGAGATGCTTCTCACACAGGTTTCATCCTTGCATTTGGCCTTGGTGAACCGCATGAGGTTCACCCAGGCACACTTCTCATGTTTGCCTAGGTCACTCTGGCTGGATTCCATTTCCCAAAGTGTGTGACCTGCACCACTGAGCTTGGTGTCATCTGCATCTGAAGATGCACTTGATACCACTGTCCATGTCAATGATGAAGATATTAAACAGCACTTGTCCCAGTATGGAACCCTGAGGGACACCACTGGTGATTGTTCTCCATCTGGACACCGAACCCTGAGTCAGGGCAATCCTCAGTATCAATATAACCTTCAAGGGCTTAAGAGCAGCCCTTCAGAGAAAAACTTGGGGGTGCTGGTGGATGAAAAACTGGACATGAGCCAGGAATGTGTGCTCACAGCTTAGAAGGCCAACTGCATCTGGGCTGCACGATCTGGGGAGTGGCATGATGGCACAGGTTGCCCAAAGAGAAATATTCCGTGTCAGGTCGGATGGGACTCTGAGCAACCTGA
Source organism: Ceyx cyanopectus (assembly GCA_013401355.1). Taxonomy (NCBI): domain Eukaryota; kingdom Metazoa; phylum Chordata; class Aves; order Coraciiformes; family Alcedinidae; genus Ceyx; species Ceyx cyanopectus. The sequence goes on along the minus strand of VYZU01006805.1, from coordinate 43,766 downwards.
TCTAATTTAATTGCAGATGTCCCTGCTCACTGCAGAGGGATTGGGCTAGATGACCTTTAAAGGTTCCTTCCCACCCAAACCTTTCAATGATTCTATGGTTTGTAGATGGTGACTTCAGGTAAATCTCATGTTTTGCTGTTTTCAGTGAAAATAATGATGATCTAACTCATTGATGCATTTGAATATCTTTGTTATGAGACCTTGAGTTATCGAATTTGGTGCAAATATGTTTATCAGCACTGCTTCAGAGACCTCTTAACCTGGTCTTTGTTATAGTTTGATTTTACTTGCATTTCACAGATAAGAAATTTGGGCTGAAAGTGCAGAAGGTAGAAGCAACTGACACAATACTGAGCTTGGCAAGAAGAAACCTGGGCCACCACCTGTATCTCATCCACTGCCTCTGGGTCCTGCGGGTTTGTGCTTCTAATGGTGAGTGCCTGAATTTTTCTCTTCCCCTCTGGGTGACAACCACCAAAGTTCTTTTTCAATCATTTCAGAACAAAAAAACATCATTCCTGATTAAGGCTAGTGCCTGCATGCACCCTTAATATATAGAATCGGGCACAAAAGCCAGAATGACCATAGAAAAGGTGCTCCCCCAGAGGCTGCCTTTGCAGGGTATTTCACCTGTGGGCTAGGAAAATAGAAGTGCTGTTGTGAAAAATACTCATGGCAATCATCTTCTATTCTAGATTACACACAGTCATCTCCTTTGCTCTCAGATTTAAGTACCTTAAGTCCCTATGCAGTTCTCATTACCAAAATAGCCAAATCTCAACTATTGTTGATTGTATTGATCCTCAGAGCAGCTCCACAAGGAAAATACAGGTGGAGAAACAGAGTGAGATAGATGTATTACTTGTTCAAGGTCCCTCAGGAAGTACATATTAGATCCTGGGCCTAGTATCTCCCCCATGTAATCTCCCAGCTACTCTTGCTTGGCAATGCCCTCTTCTTAAATGATTCAAGCACTGGGATCTCCAGTATTCTCTCCCAGGACCATTACAGATTCATACAGGCTTTCCCTGCTCTAGAGTACTGAGGTTTTGAGCTCAAATTTCCCTTTGCCCACTCTAACCCTTTCCTCTCCTTCCCCACATCTCTCACCCAGCAGATGATTCTTGACAGCCATCCTGGCTGCAGTCTGCTATATGCATCCTAAGATTTAGCACTCCTGGCGCCCAGCCCTGCAGGTCCCTTCTATCTGTACTGGAGCTAGCTTCATGCAATGGGCTTTCTCAGGCAAGCAGCCAAGACTCAACATTCAACCTCTCTCCCTGTGATAAGCAGTATTTGAAAGGCTGAGTGTAACTGAAAATGCAGCCAAGGCCAGAAGCTGAAACGTGCCTTTATTTGGGTTTCACAGCTGTGTGGTGACCCTGTGCTGTCTTCCACCCAAAATGATGATCTACACACTTCTCCCTGCTTCTGTGCACCTGCATCCCAAATCAGCTGCAGTGTCTTCAGAGGTTTTAGGATGCACACACAGCCTGGCCTCCTTTCTGTTCACATTAGACCCCAGAACCCCACCTCTGTTCCTTTGCTGGAGCATCTATGTTACTTTCCAGGTATCTCCACCATTCTCCAGATGTGCTTCCCCTTCCATTAATAACTTTGGCTTTGTAGACCCATCTGGGAAGCTGCAGGGGGGATTACGTGATGGTCTCTGTGGATGTGATTCCATACTAGGAGATTTCATGCTCCTGACCTTAAAAAATATTTTTATGGAGTGGAACTAAAGAGGATCCAGAAGCATATAAAATGCTGAGAATGCTTAGGTATGAAAGCAAAAAAAGATGAGTCCTTGTCATAATCTCATGCACCAGTTCTTTGCTCTGAGTTGCTCCCTTCACAATCTCTGCCACCAGTTGTGTGTGGCAGCCCACGTCCCACTCTGGAGGAGGATGAGTTCAAGCAGCCCTGTCTCTAATGAATTACCAGCTAGTGTGAAAGTAGCTGGCAAGCCTTGCAAAGCTTTCCATCACAGGATAACTTGGCGGGGACACGGTAGGACTGCAGGAGTTGATGGGCCCTCTGGCAGCTCTCTGGTGACCACTGGGAGATATTTACAAAACAGCCAAAACCCAGCAGTGGGCAGGCAGCCAGGTCTCCCTCTGGCTGCTGTTGATTACGGATCCTTTCACCCTGTTCACTTGTATTTAATATTTAAGGGCTGTATTTGTCCCTTTTTTACTCAGAGATCCTGTCTCATAGTGGAGAGTTCTGGCTAAACACCTAGTTAATGCATCAGGCATTTTTGAAATTGATTGCAAAATCTATCTATAAAAGTTCCTAGTGTGTTAGCAAGTGAAGTATTAAAAGGTAAAATTGTCCTATCTGAAATTAAGCTGCATTCAGAAGCACCCCTGTCCCCAAGACCCACTTCCATACTAATGAATAATAACACAGAAAGAAAACTCTGCTCTCCATGCCCCTATAAAATAAACTGTCCTTATGGTGTTGCCTGTGGGAAACATGGGATGAATTTGAGCCTTGTCATTTTGCTGGGAGATGACCCTATTTAGCTATGATTTGCTCTCTGCAGAGTGCAATATTTACAGGAAAAAAGGCTTTGGAGAACTCAGGGAAGAACTGCAGGACTATTTTTTTGCATCTGATCTTGGTTCAGGTTGTGTCCACAGCCAACTTCACACTTCAACTTCTGTGTTTGTAAAATGACCTGTGGAGTCCAGTTGGGAACCCAAAGAAATCAGTTCAGAGCCCCAGGGGCAGCTACTCTCTTCCCCCCCTCACCTCTAAACACAGTGTTGCAGACCACCTGCTTTGGATCTGACAGCTTTTCTCTTTATTGGCTTAGTTACCACAGGAGCTACACTTGGCATCAATGGAGCTATGGAGCTGCTTTTCAAAGTCATCACCCCATACAGCAAGAGACACGTCAGGACAGTCAGGTAGGCAGTAGCCCCAAGGGAACTCATCTTTCCAGGACTGCAAGAAATAAAATTTTGGTTCCACTTGAAAAGACAAAGAAATCAGAAATGGATGCACAATTTCCACTCACTTCAAATCTGCAGGGTTTTTTTAAGAAGCAGAAATAGTTCTCTGAAGGACACGTTAATGCCGTGATTCATCATATGATTCATGCTGGAGGCCATTTATTTGTAGTGTACCCTATCCAGTGATGGCAGTTTGATTGCAGGGTATTGTCCTTCATTTCCCAGTCAGGACTGGATTTTGAGAAGCATGTGCTGGCAGCAGACAAACTGCTCCTGCCTACCTCTTAGCAAGAACCTCCTGCCACCACTGTCCCAAGGGCAGGTACAGTGGAATTGTGGCAGTTGTGACCAGGTTGTCATGATATTTTTGAAGTATGACAGTTCTTACTCATATTAACCTGAGTCTGTTTTTAAGCCCATCCCAAATATTTCAGATAGGTTTGTTGTTTGTTTGTTTTTGCTTGTTTTTTTTAAGACAGCAAGTCCATTTTCCATCTCCATCTCAGTGCTGAACATTAGTCTCCAACTTACCCATTATGACCACTTCCTTGGTTGCCTTTCAAGGCAAGCTTTCTAACATGGAAAACATCCACAGAAGGACATAGCACATCTTGGTGGCTTGCTTATTACAAACAGCAGTAAGAATTTACTGCTATGAGCTGTGCTCACACAATCACATCTCCTTAAGCCACACAGAACCTGCCATTCTCCTGCCTAGGCATGCACTGGTGTGTGGAGCACAAAGTCCCTACTTGTTGAGGCATGTGTCAGCAAGGACATGGCAACATTCAGCTCTGGCTTCTGCCTGGACCTGACAGAGGTGTGGTTCATGGATGGTGATTGCTGAGGGTTACTGAAGCTTTAGATTGAGCATCGTGTGTAGGTGAGAAGTGGATGAACAGACAAGGCACAACAATTTGACTACTTGCTTAATTGTGGTTGAAGTGGGGGCCAGTCACTCTGGATGAAGGAACCAGTAAACAGTGCCCATCCTGCTGGTACTGACACCAGTTCTTGCAATACCACCAGTTACACAATACACTGCATGGGAAGGAATTCAAATTGATTTCCACTAGCCACAAGTTGCAGACTTGCACATCAACACATGGTACTGTTGTTGGCTAAACGCAGCATCCTTAATTCTGCCTACGTGTCTGGGGCTATATATATATAAAAAAGAACAGTTTGCTTTTCTAAATAAGATACTGAGTGGGCCCAGCAGATGTCCAACTTCCTGCAGGTGTCTTCTTAATGGAAGCCAGCTCACTTTTGCCTGCAGTTTTGGCTTTCTAGTATAGTGCTAAGTACCTGGAACTGCTTCACAGCTTCATTTCTCTCTCAGCCAGAGTACCTGTGATTACTCTAAATGGTCTCTCCAAAAGTATGATATCAGGATGTTACCTACAAAGAGGGTTGAATATCACCCAGCTCAAAGAATATTATCACTAAGATACTGTTCCTAGGATATCTGAGTACCCTCCAAGATTTCCCTCATGCCTTATGTTACAACTTTAAAATTCAGGGAGCCTGGAGAGCTGCTTTATGCATGACAGGGGTGCCGAGGTTGAGTTAGACCCAGTTAGGCTTGGCTTCTCAGGAAACAAAGTAATTGATGTGTCCTTGCCTGTGCTTAAGTAAGCAAGGAAATTCTACTCAGTTCCCTGGTTTCTTTCCTATGGAAGTGTTGGCTCTGATTAGACTGATGGTGGTTCTACTTCTGTGATAGTCTGATAGGTCAGGAGCTGTGTGTAATGGGACTTGGGCTTGTATCTGTTCTCCATGAAGCAGTGGATGCATAAAGGCTTGTAAATGAATTTTGTGGAAAGCTGCTTTTTCCATTTGCTGTTTCCTCTGGGTGAAGTGGAAAACTTGGTATCTGTTGCACATTTCTAGCCTGTCTTTTTGCAGATTCATTTTGAGATGCAGTTAGTGCTGTTGAGAGTTGTAATATAGGCTGCAAAGTGGTCTAGAATGCTCACTTCTAAGCAGAAAGGGAAAGAAATTGTCTTCAGAGAAACACACTGCTTTTGATTTCAATTATTCCAGACAGTCAGAGTGTAATCTTTGGGGTTTTTATCCTTTTAGCTTATGTACAATAATTTTTTGAACTTCACGTGGACTTTTTTTTTTTCCATTTGGGAAACACATACACTTACCAGAAAATACAAACTCAAAATTTCTTTGAGCATAGCTCCAGCTTTATTGCTAATAAATAATTTTATTTATTGCTGAAAACTTGGATTTATTTTCACTTTGAAAAAGAGTTTCTTACACATTAATTTTATATTGGGCTTCCTGATTGCTAGTTAAGTTTTCTAATGATTTTTTTTTTCCCTAAAATATTTGTGTTCTTCCAAAAACATATTTGTATGAGAGTGTAAATGGAGGATAAAATATTTTGTGGGACCTAGTTCACAAAAAAAAAAAAAGGTGATTAGGCTCCCACTTACACTTGGTTTAATGACCTAGAACCACAAATCAGCTGAAGCTTGGTAGCCACTCAGCTGGCCTGCCTAGGGCTCAAAGCTGCTTGTTTCATTTAATAACTAGGAGCAGCTGAGAAGGTCAATGGCTCAGTGGAGGCAGTCTGGTTTACATCAGAAGCAGCACACAAACCTGTTTTGTTTTTTAAAAAAGCTTGCAACTTATTTAAAGACAGGAGTTTCTTATAATTCAGTAGGCATTGTGCCTGCTTGTGATTCATTTAGCAACACTGCTTGTGATGGGCAAAGTGGCTTCAAGACTGATGAAAAGAATTTAGGTCCTGAGACCAGAAGTCCAGACTGGAGGGTGGGTTACAGATCTTCTTTCCCAGCACTGGCAAATGCTTGGGATAGCTATGGTCTGGAAATCCCAGGCATCTTTACAGTTCATCAGAAAATGGAGGTGGGTACATGTCAAAATGTTCTTTTTTTTTTTTTTTTCTTCAGCGCTCTACTTAAAAATTTGTAAGGTGATTGGGGGAGGAAGATAATGGATGGATTTTCTAGGAGGTGGGAAAGAATAAAATGGGATCATGTGCTTTGTCTAGTTCAGCATGTGTTTTTGGTCATCTGACACTGGTGTAGCTCTTCCCAAAGCTGCTGTGGCTATCCTGAAATCTGGAGTGTGCTATTTTGCTGTGCTTAGGTGGTTACATTGACATCTGTATCTGTTTAGCTATCATTAAGGAACCTGAAGAGAACACTAGTCTGTAACTTGCCTACAGAGGAAAACCATGTCCTCCCAGCAAGCCTCTGATCCTCCCTTTGTGTTTGCTCTTGATACCTTCTCCCCACCTCATGACTGTGTGCCACCATGATTTGCCTTGCTGCTGGGAAGGAGCAGCCAGCAACTGTGGGGGCTGAGATTACCCTTGTTCTTTGATCAGCTGCCAGGAATGCAGCATTGAAAATGCCCCACTTCTCTTATGGATACTCTTGCATTCTCCTGTCCTGGGCAGCAGCAGGACCAAGGTCACTTTAAGAATCTGCCCTGGCGAGTGCACGATGAGAGCTATTTATTTAGCCAGCTAAGATGTGGAAACAAGATACATAGTTCTATTTATTTTTCTCAGTGGCAAAGCTCTGGGTTATTTAGAAATAGTCTCCCATGCTCCAATTGACCTTCTCTGGGTGCATGCCAAGTAGCTCTGATACCCCTGAGACTGTGACTCATGGACTTTATTAGTGGTAGTTAGGCATTTGAGGTTTTCAGGTTGCTGGTGCCATAACTGTGGATCTCTCCAGGACTAACTATATCTGAAGTAAAAGCCACATAAAAAAATGTGACACTCTATGATTAGAGAACTCTTGAGCACTGTGAAAGACAAGTGAGATGGAGAATCTAGACTGTCTTGCCCATCTCTCATCATGTTGTCCTACAGAGAAAGTTTTCTGATACCTTTTATAGGGCAGTTTAAAATAAAACCAGATGATGCTCTGGTTCTCTTGGTTCTGTTTATGTCAGTAGCTGTGATACCTGATATGAGTGTGTGTGTGGGAAGCTCTAATCTTCACTCCATCAACACCTTCTCTAATGGAACACACCTGATGCCTCACACAGTGCAATGGTCCCTGCTCCATTCACCTTACTTATTGCTTGTATGTTCCATATCTCGTCCCTTTCTCCACCTTTCCAATGTCACTTTCAACACCTTTGCTCCTTTTCCCAACTTAACTTGTTCTGAGAGGGATTTGTGTGCAGCTGGATGTGGAATGTAGCACTGACAGATGTTTGCTCTGTGGCCAGTCAGGAGCTGGGTCTCCTCTATATGACTGTTTCCAGGTGGCCAAGCATCAGATATCCTCCCCAGGATGCTGGTGTCAGGCCAGTGGCTTGTGGATTGTACGTGGCTACATGTTGTGCAGGCCACTTCTAGGGCTACTCAAGTTGAAGGTAAATTGTCACAGTGAGTGAAAATAAAAAGACCAAACCTACTATTGTTTCATATGAAGGAGCTCCGTGTGTTTTAGAAAATGATGGTGTGACTCGTGTCAGTCATTCCCTCCATAATGTTCTCTTTTCCTGTTAAAAGGTTGTCAGGCAGTCTTCTTTCTGCAGTTTCAATAAAAGCAATTTAGAAAGTGTTTTAAAATACCTTTGTTTCTCAAAGCTCTTTGTAACTGTAGCTACTGACCATGCTGAGCAGAGCTGGCTAATGGTAATTGTTCACATAAACCTAACATGAGAGACTGGAAGAAGAATTTGTCAGAATTAAAACCTCTTTTTTTTTGTGAATATTCACAAAACTTGGCTTTCCACACTGGCTTGTTCCAGTAAAGTTTGACTACTTAATTAAAAGTGGAAAGTGAATAAAAAGGATCTGGGAATGGTGCCAAATTAATTCACTAGAAAATGTGATATGCAGAAATAATCTGCCTTTGCTGATGGTCCAGCATTGCCCACTTCTGACATTTGAGCACTATTCTTAAGTTTGGTGCTTACTGGATGGTCCCAGATTCTCTAACATTTGCTAATAATCTCTCATTCTATTAAAGGGAGTAAATCCTCTCCTGTGACTCTAGTCCACCTGAGTTGGATATCTGGACTCCTCAAATACAGAAGGGAAAAAAAATAAGCAAGTTCTCTTCAACTCTATCAAATGTTTCCCACTAGAAACTTGAGGTGTCTTGGAAGTGTTCATTTCTTTCTGCTGGGTGGAAGTGGTGTGCTGGGCAGTTATGTTTGGGTCAGGTAGGTGGTTAATGAGTGAGATCTGGAAAATGCAGTCCCCTCCAAATAGTGTCAGGGCTCAAAACTCAGGAGGAAAGGAGAACACTCCATGTGCCTTTTCCTTGGTGATGTGTGCTTAGGGGTGATTTGAACAGAATAGTAACGACACTGTGGTTATGGTCAGGTAGTGATTCCTGTATCATCTTCATCATCATTTCTGTCACAATGTGACCTGAGAGGAGTTTTTTTTACTGGAGAACTGAAAGTAGAGCTTGTGTGAACAAAGAGAGGAACCCAAGGTGATGAGAGAGTACATCAAAAACCCAAATCCAATGGATGTGTATTCCCTTAACCTTAATCACGGGTAATATGGCTGGTAGGCCACCACATGTGTTTGCTGCAATTCCATCTCCTGGATTGTCCTAAACTTTCAGCTGCTCTCTGCTTGAACTTAAGAACATGTTGCATGGCCATTGCCAGCCAATATTTTGAGAATGAGAAGAAGCTTGATGCACTAAGAGGGTGAATGGTTCCTCTGCAATGTGATATGGTAGCTGTTGTGACTGGCTCTTTTTGAGGAATGCTCCACATACAGCTTCATGCCTTTGCTTATTTGGCAACAGTTCATGATGGGAGTTCAAAAGCAAATCATCCTAATTCCTCGTTAGTTTGTGTTTTGCCATTAATTGCGTTGAGTGGTTTGGATATTTAATTGGAAGGTAACACACGATTCTATTGGAATGTGGTCAGAATTAATCAATGCTTAGTGTTGCTTATTCTCAAATTGCTATTTGGTTCATTTGATCCCTGTAGAAAATTTACAGGAGGGGCTGAAATGTTTATTTTGAGCTGTGACACAACTAAATGACATGCTTCCCATCTAGGTATCATCTACATGGGATTTAGTCTATAATTCCTGCTAAATAAAACTGGTAAATAATGTTCTGAACAAGATGATGCCACAAATAAGAGAAGAAGGGTTGTCTTTAAAATTTTTGTTTGTATTGAGAGTCTTTTCAACCTGTCTAAAATCTCAGATAACATGGCGATGGGTAAATCACTAACAAAAATAAACCCTACTGTTCAAATTTAATGAAATGAGCCATTGTAATAGAAGAAATTATCTTGGAGCCAAAGGTGTCCCAGTTTTATGCAGATCTTTCTCCTCTGTTCTTTTTACGGTCTGTGTGGTTTCTTTCAAAGAATGACCTGTTCTAATATTAATAATAAGTTATAGAATCTCATTTCAGACTGATGGTATCTCCGTGCTGCTTTGCAGAGTAAATAGAGTTGCATTGCAGAATTATACTTTACTGGCATTGTACCGTTAATAGCAGCAGATGAGAGAAATTGAAAAATTAAGAGGTAGAGGCAAGGGAGAAAGAGATGCTTTCAGATGAGATTTGAAAATAGATGAAGAATTGATGAGGCAGAGAGGAATACCATATACCAAGGTTGTTCCAGATGGCTGGACAAACAAGTTGCATACAGAAGCCCTGGTGCCATCTCTTGGTAGCCTCTGGTATGGCAAGATTAAGCATATACATCTACCTCCGTAGCATAAAAAATTGGTGAATGGACATTATATAAAGAAAAATCCACTTCTAAGCTTAAATTGATATGTCATAGAAGGAGGAAATGGTTTCTAAAAGGACCCATATAGTGAGACTGTTAATTTTGAAAGAGATGTTTGCTTTTTTCTTTTAGGTCTAGCTTAAGTTTACATCTATTTCAGGTAGAAGAAACAGCTGGATAAAGCTTTCAACTGAAGGCCTTTCTTTGCTTGTCCATTATTGCTTTCCCATTGGTGAGCTAGAGGGTTATATTTGGAAAGATGGTATGAGGGCAAGTTGCTGCTCTTCTCAAGTTCTTGACTTTTCACACCCAGTGGCTATGGCAGATGCAATTCATGGCTGACCTCACATGATGCCTTTGGGTACGTCTCTGCTGCAGGCAACTCTGTGCTAGTTGGGCAGGAGATTGTCTCTGCCCTAGCTCTAATTCACATCATTCTGCTAACAACTGTTATGGCTTGCAGCAGGGCCCCCAGTGTGGGTTACCCCAGCTTCTCAGGGCATATTACCCAGCCTGGGAGTATTATTCATGTTGCCATATCTGTCTCCCTGATGGTCTTTGTGCTAACTAGATTCAAGCTAACACTTGGGTGCCTCACTGCATTGCATTGCCTCTTAGAAGCTCTCTATGAAGCGCATCTTCCACGTAGCTGGGGAAATCACTGTCACTCCCATTCAAATGGGAGGTAGGACTTGATTTTGTACATTATTTGTATCTCAGAGTGTTTCCCCGAGCTAAATGAATTGTTAGTGTTAACAATGATTCCTTTCCTCAGTATAATAGACACATAGAAGGCTAAATCGAGACTGGTGTGTACTGGTTATGCTGAACCTTTTGTAAGTAGCACAGAAGGAAAAGAGTGGAATAAATACAAATGTGAAGAATGAGAACAGAGCTAGGGTTGTGAAATTATTTGCAGTCTAGGAAGAAGTGAAAGGTCTGCAATGACTTCTGGAAGTTGATAGGTTATCTGAGAGATGAGGAGTGGGCAAGGTGCTCCTGATCTGAAGGTGCAGACAGAAGGCTTTCACCACTGGTGGTAGGGCTGCAAGAATAAAGGTAGCAAAAAGTCTAACAGTAGAAGACAAAATATTTTTCACATCTGAAGTGCTAAACTGAGACATGGTGTGTTACTGTGGGCAAGTCACCTGAGATCAGACATTTCATATGCTCAATGCATACACTTAAAATTGCACCTTTCTAATGCCTTCCTAAGAATAGTGAGGGTATGATCAGTTCTGAGTCATTCAGTGAGGACAGAGATAGAGAGAGGGAGAAAATGAGAAAGGGAAAAGCAGTAGCCAATTGGTGAAAGGTTTTATGATCAGGCAGAATGCAGTTGAAGTGGACTGTGGAGTGAATGTGGAGCTGGCAGAGTGAGGAGAGGATTAAGCAACATGGTTGTGTGACCTTGCATGTGTGTTAGAGGTGGACGTTTAGTGACAAAGCTTTCAGAAAGCATCGGCCAGACAGCCCTAGGGGACTTGGGGCTGAAGGGAAGGGATTTCTAAGCAAAGCTTATCTGAATTTGCTCACAGAGGTGATGAACAGATGCCCACCCTACCTTTTTGCCTGTATCCATTTTCCTGTGTCAAGGAGACACAGAAAGAATCCCCCATTGGAAATAATTGAGTTGAGTAATGACGTGAATCTGTGATAGAGAACAGAGAGTGAGTAGATAAAGCTGAGAGCACTCACTTGTGTGTCAGCGTGTATGAGAGCCCAGGAATCTCCTCTGCTTTGCCTTGATTTATTGACTTTTCTTCTCCCACTCAGAAGCCTGTTACCCTTATGAAGGGGGTGGGAAGCAGCTGTGAAATCCTTCTCAAAAAAGCTTTCAGTCCAAAAGTAGAAAAGGGAAATTGGATGGAAACCACAGTGAAAGGAAGCCTCAGTACAGAGCTTCTACAGCAAAAAACTGTGTACAGTGCTGGCCCAGAGCAGATACTGTCTCCATGAGGAAAACAACCCTAGGAATTTCCTGGTTTTACTGGCCTTTTTCCAGCTCCACCAGTGCTGGCAGTACTGGCAGGTGGAGTGTAAGCCAGTCTCTAGAACTATCAGTGGTTTTAAAGTACAGCAGTGATTAGACCTGCCCTTAGCAGAGTTATATGACACGGTGTCAAAGCCCTTAGCAACAGCCTTTCTACACTAGGATTCCCTGTCTTGATAGCACTGTTGGAACCTCATCAGCTGTAGCAGCAGCAGGGTAACTGGTTTTAGCAGTACAGAGGCAACACAACTAATTCATTTCCAGTGGTCAGGAGAGAGACTGAGCTCCAAAGTCATCACAATTACTTTCAGGCTCTTTTGGGTAGCTATCAAACACTAATTATAGAGAATAAAAGATAAATTGTAAATACTAAAGTATGTACCATGCACAGGTGAAATGTGTTTTGTTAGGGAGAGAAGGTTTTGTAACAGCAGTGCTACAGATGCAGCACAGGTCTTTGGCTTGCTAACAGTGTCAGGGCTCTTCTCAGTCTCTTTATCAGCAGGGCAACACTTGGAATGGCAGCAATGCCAGTAAAATCTGTAAATAAACCCAGAGTTGAGCTGTTCTGGGATGTGTTCAGAGACAGGGCTTGGAACATGGAGAGGAGAACCTGAAAGCTTGAGGAAGTGGCTGGTGAGGAAGAACAGGGCTGCTGATTCCTAATACAGCTGCAGTTCTGGGGCTGGGAACAGAAACTCCCCCTGAAGTGTGAACCTTGGAAAGGTCATGGCTCTGGGATCAAGGTTTTACTGTCAGGCTGCAGCAACTGCCAGACTACTGCAGAATGGAAAAGAGAAAATCATCTTTGGCATCATCCAAAGAGACAATCGCCCCTATCCACTCCATGTGTGTCTTTGCTGTGTTAAATGGATATAGTCTGGGGATATAATAAAGTCCCTGTGGACCATAGGACATATATTGCAATGGCACAACAGCTCTTGCTCTCTACTCAAAATCTTCATTTCCTTCTTGTTTGTCATTGCTGTTTTAGATCCCACTTATATATTTGTGGTTTGTCCAGCTTTCACCACCTTCCAGATTTTTCTGTGTAGAAAAAACAAGGGCACATGGAAGAACTGTACTGTTAATGATCATAATTTTTTACTGTGCTTTTTAATTATTTATCCTCATTGCTTCATTCGTATATTTACAGCTCAGGTTCTACCAGCCTTGTCTTTGATACGGTCTGTTTTCAAATCCCAGAGTTTGGCTTAATTACATCAGATGGAACCTTTCCAATGAAAGGAGAGAGGGTGGAAAAAAATATGGCAACTTTTATTACTTAGGCTTCTGCAAATTACTGCCTAAAAAAAAACCCCAACTCTCCAGTTATGCCAGTGTGACATTGCAGCTTTCAAACAGAAAAGTATCAGGAGAATTTGACCCAGTATTTACTGCATTTTGTCATGATACTGACTTTTTCCTTCTAAATCCTTTACCTAAGCGTTGTGAACAGGCATCGGTGCTAAGATGTGACCAGATTATTGCTTAACAGGGAATTATACATGTGTAACTGAAAAAATGAATTAGTTTGTGGTTGGCTGGATCAGCCACAACAGCCAAATGCTGTCTTTCAACCAGTCTTGCAAGCTCCATGATGCAGTGACCTATGTTGCACTCAAGGCTAATGCATACTGCCTGCTCTCCAGCCTCCTTGCCTGTGGATGTGGGGATGAAACTTGATGCTGTACTTTGTCTGGTAGTACAATCTTCCTGGTCATCCATCCTCCCAAAGTGTTAATGCACCCTGCATGTTGAATCTCAGTCACCAGCTGGTCAAAATGCTGTATGGGATAAGATGGGTGATCTAACAGAACATTCTATTTCTCTGACTCAAGCGTGCTACTGAATGAAACATACTACATTTCCCAGCACCTGCGCCTTTGCTGTTGTGTGTGGCCCATTGTTGTTCTTTGAAATGCTAAATACCTTGAGGTTCCGTGGTTGCAGAGAGCCTTGTCTCTGACTCGCAGCCTGTAGGTTGCCTTCCCTGCAGGAAGATGTTCTACTTCTGTCCTGCTGAGCTGCAGGGATGAGGACAGGCCAAGGACAAGTTCCCAGCAGCTGTTGGAGTGGTGGTGCATCTCCTGCTGTTTGGGGCTGTGGCATTTTGTGGTAGCTGGCCTACTTGTACAGACAGCTTCTGCAGAAGGTGAATCCTCATTTGCAACATATATCTTATTTAGTTTGAACCTCCTCATGTCCTCAGATGACTCTTCTGTCTTTCCTATCAGAGCTTGGAGAACCAGAAAGCTGCTGCAGGGCAGTGTGAAGGCTCTGCACTTCCCACACCTTTGCTCTTTTTCCTGCAAAGATGTATGTCCATTTTTACTAAACAGTACAGCAGTATCCCCCTTTCCCCTTCTCACCTTGAGACAAACCACAGAATGGCAGAGGGAGGCAAATAGCAGGATAGCCTTTTTTCTGCTAAATATTTATTGAAAATCCCAGGCTCATTAATAAGCTTTCCTCCCTGCTCTGCAATTGCAATATCTATTTTTCCAAAGTTTTTGTGCTCGCTGTACTTGCCTGTGGCAAAACTAGTCAGTACTATATGTTTATAGCACTGTTCTGCAGGTGGTTTTCCATCCTCTGTTCTGATGACACACAGTGAGTAAAAATGTTATTTTTTTTCTGCATACAAGGCAGGTTAGAAAAATTCCTTTTGAGCTGGTTATTGGTGTTGACTGAAGGGACTTGAGTCAGTGAGGATGGAGTTTCCTAAATGAATGTCCAGATTTTGAGAGATATTTAGATGTGTGAAGATAAAAAGGAATGTAACCATAACATAAAGCCCCTCAGCAGGTTAAAGGCCTAACTTGGGCAGTTAAAAGGTAGTTCTGACCTTAATATACAAAGGGGCTTTGGAAAATCCTACTGTTAGCTGCAGGTTTAGACATTAAAATGCCTTCGAAATTCAGGTCAAGATGCCGAATATGAATCCGTATGAGATTGTTACTTTGTGTTTCTCAAGCATGTTTATGCATTGTTCTCAAATTGAGACTAATTTAATAGTACCAATTAAGCTCAGTATTGTGCACACACAGCTTACAAATGAATACCCTGGTCTTTCCAAGCGTGTTCAAATTTAGCAGCATCTGTTAAGACCATCATAGTGTAAAGTGCCCAATTCAAAGTAAATTCCATGCTGAAGGCCTAAGGATGCATGTGAGAGAACACAATCATTGGAAGAGATGAAAAGTGGGGGTAGCTGGAAAACAGGAGAAAACTGGTGACAGCTTTTGCATATTTTCTCCTATATATTTTGTTAAAATTCCACTTGCATGTGAGCTTTTCAGTCAGCAATAACTGCCCACCACCCCTGGGGATTTAAGAGCAATAGATGGAACTGCCTAACCTGTGTGCATAACAAGGGCAATGATGCTTTACCTACTTGGGATGAACGTGGAGATTGATAAATGGAAAGTATTTCATGCAAGAAGATTAATTGGCATCGGTATCTTTTTCCACAAACGTGGATGTAACGCTGTGTGCTGTCAGTGCTGCAGCTGATGTGTAAACAGCTACTCACACATTCAGTCCATGGCCTTAGTACTACAGGCAGATTGTAACTGGACACTTGCAAATAGGCAGGACTGAGCAGGGCTATAGGGTGATACTGTGACAGGATTGCCACTTCACAGCCAGCCAAGTTGCATCTTGTCGTGTGGCACAAGGAGAATGATTCCAGTAGCTATGATTGCATGAAATGGCTTCTTGCTCTGGCATATGCAAAGAAACTCTGCAAGCCAGCTTTCTCCCCTAGAGCTTTTCAGCTTTAAGTTTCCTTTGGCTGGACTTTATGGATGTGCTTCATCTGAATAGGACCAGAGGGGAAAGTGAAGTGCTGTATAAACTCAAGCTGATGGATCTATTTCTAGAGCCTTGTAATATGGAAACTACCATTAGATTAAAAACAACAAACACAGTCTTTCATCTTGTGCTCACTATCAGTCTTTCCTCCTTTTATTTTGAAGCATTTGACTTTTGTTTAAAGAAAAGGCTGCCACACAACTCAGCTTTGTTTCTTGGTAGAGATCAAGGAAGATGGTGCTTTCTTAGTCCTTCAGCTTCATATTTCATGTTCTTTTCAAGTCTCTGAAATTCTACATATTTTAAAAATAACTTTCTCTGAAAGCCATTTATTTCTTTAAAAAGACCAACTAAACAATACAAACCTCAAAATCCAAAGCAGTGCAACTGCAGGAATGACTGAAATGAAAACTCCAATTTCCCATCCATTGCAGCAGCCTAGTAACACACAGGTAAAGGTTGCTATTTCAAACACTGCTGCTCCACAGCTCAAGAGAAGCTTTCATTACAAAGTGCTTTTTGAAGATGATGTACCCTGAGATTACTGCTGCCTTAGAGATGGTTTGTGCTAACCAGTAGTCAGGGAGAACTACAGCTCTTAGCCTTGATTACTTTGAAACCAGCCTCCCTTTTGTGCTCTCAAATAGCTCTGGGCACAAGCAGTGGCATGTTAGATACCTCACTACCTGGACTGTCAGCAACACAAGCTGCCCTCAGATATCTCACTTCCCACAACCAAGAAAAATCAAAATCTTGCAGTACTTTGCAAGCTGTGTGAGTGCAGACACATTTTCTGGCAACGTAAAGTCTTTGGTACCCCCAAGCCCTGCCTTCTTTTTTTATAGTTCACCATCGGACTCCCCAATGGCAAAGCACCTGCTTTTCCATTTTTCTCAATGAGGACAGAAGTCATAGTTGCCCTGCTCAGATTTGTTCCTAACATTCCAGGGTATGTCACCAAGCAGTGTCCTTTGGCCTCATCCTGCAGTAAGCAAGTTTTCACCACATATGTGGATTGCATCCCTTTCCCTGCCCTTGCTTTGGGTGTCCACAGCATTCAGAAAAGTTCAAGGCAGAATGCCCCAGAAGCAAGCAGAATGGGGCTGGGTCTCCCCCTTGGGCACTACCTTACTGTGAGCACAGTGTGCATGTCAATCCCTGGGGGTCTCCAGAAGGAAAGCCAACAGACCACTGAGCACTTTCTCACTAGTAAGTGAATTGGGATTGCAAGATGCCTGTCTGGGGAAAGGAAGGGGCTTGAATCCAACTCATTGACATGTTTTAATGATATATGAGATGTTTTGTAGGGCTGTGCTGCTGCTTAATAACAGGACTTGATAAGTATCCTCACCACTCCTCTTAATCAAGGACAGCATCAAACCCCTTTTGCAATCCCCTTATGTGTGTCCCTTGGGTGGGAGAGTTGGATTCTCACACTGTCAGCCTGAAACTGCCTGGGTGATCAATCTGTTAAGAATCCTGTCTGATTGTGATCCTTCCAGCCCCTTCCTGTTGACATGAATGACAAGCTGTCACTGCCTGCCTCAGCCATATTGGTGACATCTGACCCTAGAGAGGGAGTTGACAGAGATGGGAAAGCTTCTGAGCTAGGGCTTCTGCCTGAGGAAGCAGTGCTAGTTCTGCACCATGCAAAATGCCTGGGCACTTTTTTGGCAAGGATTTCAGTGTATTTTGTGTTCCTTGTTTTAATTTGTTACTACTTTGAAGATAATTTAATTTAGAGCTGGGAATAATAGGTTGAATTTTTAGGACACAGCTGTCTCTCCTTCTGTATTTGTTGTACATGAGAGCGAGTAGGATACTTGTAAGGATGCCTGCAGGATAACCCTGGAGTGACTATTCCTTCTGGGAGGCAGAAACTGAAGGAGTTGGAAGGCTATAGCTTTTCACTGATTTTAACCTAACAGGCTCCAGGGCAGGCAGAGATGTTTGGAAGGTGCTACAGTGAAGGCTTTGAGCTGAACCTGGGAAATGAGATATGCTCCTCGTATTAGCCATGAGTGCAATAGAGGAGCTCACACTGAGGCTTCTGCATCACAACTCTACTGCTCTACAAGTAGCAGCACATCCTTTGGAGAACACAGCTCACCAAAATGAAATATAGGAGAAAATTTATTCCTGGATCTCTTGTGGGTTTAAAAATCAGGGAATCGTCAGTCCTTTTGCTGTTGTCTTACTGAGTCTTAGCAATGACTTTGACACCTGTGCACACTTCCCCCCCCCC
>VYZU01006805.1:0-24940 GCA_013401355.1 Ceyx cyanopectus | reverse complement strand
AATATTTAATTAATATTTGTCACATATGTGGATTGCATCCCTTTCCCTGCCCTTGCTTTGGGTGTCCACAGCATTCAGAAAAGTTCAAGGCAGAATGCCCCAGAAGCAAGCAGAATGGGGCTGGGTCTCCCCCTTGGGCACTACCTTACTGTGAGCACAGTGTGCATGTCAATCCCTGGGGGTCTCCAGAAGGAAAGCCAACAGACCACTGAGCACTTTCTCACTAGTAAGTGAATTGGGATTGCAAGATGCCTGTCTGGGGAAAGGAAGGGGCTTGAATCCAACTCATTGACATGTTTTAATGATATATGAGATGTTTTGTAGGGCTGTGCTGCTGCTTAATAACAGGACTTGATAAGTATCCTCACCACTCCTCTTAATCAAGGACAGCATCAAACCCCTTTTGCAATCCCCTTATGTGTGTCCCTTGGGTGGGAGAGTTGGATTCTCACACTGTCAGCCTGAAACTGCCTGGGTGATCAATCTGTTAAGAATCCTGTCTGATTGTGATCCTTCCAGCCCCTTCCTGTTGACATGAATGACAAGCTGTCACTGCCTGCCTCAGCCATATTGGTGACATCTGACCCTAGAGAGGGAGTTGACAGAGATGGGAAAGCTTCTGAGCTAGGGCTTCTGCCTGAGGAAGCAGTGCTAGTTCTGCACCATGCAAAATGCCTGGGCACTTTTTTGGCAAGGATTTCAGTGTATTTTGTGTTCCTTGTTTTAATTTGTTACTACTTTGAAGATAATTTAATTTAGAGCTGGGAATAATAGGTTGAATTTTTAGGACACAGCTGTCTCTCCTTCTGTATTTGTTGTACATGAGAGCGAGTAGGATACTTGTAAGGATGCCTGCAGGATAACCCTGGAGTGACTATTCCTTCTGGGAGGCAGAAACTGAAGGAGTTGGAAGGCTATAGCTTTTCACTGATTTTAACCTAACAGGCTCCAGGGCAGGCAGAGATGTTTGGAAGGTGCTACAGTGAAGGCTTTGAGCTGAACCTGGGAAATGAGATATGCTCCTCGTATTAGCCATGAGTGCAATAGAGGAGCTCACACTGAGGCTTCTGCATCACAACTCTACTGCTCTACAAGTAGCAGCACATCCTTTGGAGAACACAGCTCACCAAAATGAAATATAGGAGAAAATTTATTCCTGGATCTCTTGTGGGTTTNGCTGGACTTTATGGATGTGCTTCATCTGAATAGGACCAGAGGGGAAAGTGAAGTGCTGTATAAACTCAAGCTGATGGATCTATTTCTAGAGCCTTGTAATATGGAAACTACCATTAGATTAAAAACAACAAACACAGTCTTTCATCTTGTGCTCACTATCAGTCTTTCCTCCTTTTATTTTGAAGCATTTGACTTTTGTTTAAAGAAAAGGCTGCCACACAACTCAGCTTTGTTTCTTGGTAGAGATCAAGGAAGATGGTGCTTTCTTAGTCCTTCAGCTTCATATTTCATGTTCTTTTCAAGTCTCTGAAATTCTACATATTTTAAAAATAACTTTCTCTGAAAGCCATTTATTTCTTTAAAAAGACCAACTAAACAATACAAACCTCAAAATCCAAAGCAGTGCAACTGCAGGAATGACTGAAATGAAAACTCCAATTTCCCATCCATTGCAGCAGCCTAGTAACACACAGGTAAAGGTTGCTATTTCAAACACTGCTGCTCCACAGCTCAAGAGAAGCTTTCATTACAAAGTGCTTTTTGAAGATGATGTACCCTGAGATTACTGCTGCCTTAGAGATGGTTTGTGCTAACCAGTAGTCAGGGAGAACTACAGCTCTTAGCCTTGATTACTTTGAAACCAGCCTCCCTTTTGTGCTCTCAAATAGCTCTGGGCACAAGCAGTGGCATGTTAGATACCTCACTACCTGGACTGTCAGCAACACAAGCTGCCCTCAGATATCTCACTTCCCACAACCAAGAAAAATCAAAATCTTGCAGTACTTTGCAAGCTGTGTGAGTGCAGACACATTTTCTGGCAACGTAAAGTCTTTGGTACCCCCAAGCCCTGCCTTCTTTTTTTATAGTTCACCATCGGACTCCCCAATGGCAAAGCACCTGCTTTTCCATTTTTCTCAATGAGGACAGAAGTCATAGTTGCCCTGCTCAGATTTGTTCCTAACATTCCAGGGTATGTCACCAAGCAGTGTCCTTTGGCCTCATCCTGCAGTAAGCAAGTTTTCACCACATATGTGGATTGCATCCCTTTCCCTGCCCTTGCTTTGGGTGTCCACAGCATTCAGAAAAGTTCAAGGCAGAATGCCCCAGAAGCAAGCAGAATGGGGCTGGGTCTCCCCCTTGGGCACTACCTTACTGTGAGCACAGTGTGCATGTCAATCCCTGGGGGTCTCCAGAAGGAAAGCCAACAGACCACTGAGCACTTTCTCACTAGTAAGTGAATTGGGATTGCAAGATGCCTGTCTGGGGAAAGGAAGGGGCTTGAATCCAACTCATTGACATGTTTTAATGATATATGAGATGTTTTGTAGGGCTGTGCTGCTGCTTAATAACAGGACTTGATAAGTATCCTCACCACTCCTCTTAATCAAGGACAGCATCAAACCCCTTTTGCAATCCCCTTATGTGTGTCCCTTGGGTGGGAGAGTTGGATTCTCACACTGTCAGCCTGAAACTGCCTGGGTGATCAATCTGTTAAGAATCCTGTCTGATTGTGATCCTTCCAGCCCCTTCCTGTTGACATGAATGACAAGCTGTCACTGCCTGCCTCAGCCATATTGGTGACATCTGACCCTAGAGAGGGAGTTGACAGAGATGGGAAAGCTTCTGAGCTAGGGCTTCTGCCTGAGGAAGCAGTGCTAGTTCTGCACCATGCAAAATGCCTGGGCACTTTTTTGGCAAGGATTTCAGTGTATTTTGTGTTCCTTGTTTTAATTTGTTACTACTTTGAAGATAATTTAATTTAGAGCTGGGAATAATAGGTTGAATTTTTAGGACACAGCTGTCTCTCCTTCTGTATTTGTTGTACATGAGAGCGAGTAGGATACTTGTAAGGATGCCTGCAGGATAACCCTGGAGTGACTATTCCTTCTGGGAGGCAGAAACTGAAGGAGTTGGAAGGCTATAGCTTTTCACTGATTTTAACCTAACAGGCTCCAGGGCAGGCAGAGATGTTTGGAAGGTGCTACAGTGAAGGCTTTGAGCTGAACCTGGGAAATGAGATATGCTCCTCGTATTAGCCATGAGTGCAATAGAGGAGCTCACACTGAGGCTTCTGCATCACAACTCTACTGCTCTACAAGTAGCAGCACATCCTTTGGAGAACACAGCTCACCAAAATGAAATATAGGAGAAAATTTATTCCTGGATCTCTTGTGGGTTTAAAAATCAGGGAATCGTCAGTCCTTTTGCTGTTGTCTTACTGAGTCTTAGCAATGACTTTGACACCTGTGCACACTTCCCCCCCCCCGCCCCAGGCTCAACCCTCCTTGTAGAGTTAATCCTCATATAAATCTTTAAAGATTGTTCAGTGTGCATTTAATTTATGTTGGGTTTTTCTCTCACTAATTCTATTCACCAAGGTGAATGGCATCACAGAGAATAGGTTCCATAGAAGATGTGTATTTGTCTTAAAGANCCTAGTAACACACAGGTAAAGGTTGCTATTTCAAACACTGCTGCTCCACAGCTCAAGAGAAGCTTTCATTACAAAGTGCTTTTTGAAGATGATGTACCCTGAGATTACTGCTGCCTTAGAGATGGTTTGTGCTAACCAGTAGTCAGGGAGAACTACAGCTCTTAGCCTTGATTACTTTGAAACCAGCCTCCCTTTTGTGCTCTCAAATAGCTCTGGGCACAAGCAGTGGCATGTTAGATACCTCACTACCTGGACTGTCAGCAACACAAGCTGCCCTCAGATATCTCACTTCCCACAACCAAGAAAAATCAAAATCTTGCAGTACTTTGCAAGCTGTGTGAGTGCAGACACATTTTCTGGCAACGTAAAGTCTTTGGTACCCCCAAGCCCTGCCTTCTTTTTTTATAGTTCACCATCGGACTCCCCAATGGCAAAGCACCTGCTTTTCCATTTTTCTCAATGAGGACAGAAGTCATAGTTGCCCTGCTCAGATTTGTTCCTAACATTCCAGGGTATGTCACCAAGCAGTGTCCTTTGGCCTCATCCTGCAGTAAGCAAGTTTTCACCACATATGTGGATTGCATCCCTTTCCCTGCCCTTGCTTTGGGTGTCCACAGCATTCAGAAAAGTTCAAGGCAGAATGCCCCAGAAGCAAGCAGAATGGGGCTGGGTCTCCCCCTTGGGCACTACCTTACTGTGAGCACAGTGTGCATGTCAATCCCTGGGGGTCTCCAGAAGGAAAGCCAACAGACCACTGAGCACTTTCTCACTAGTAAGTGAATTGGGATTGCAAGATGCCTGTCTGGGGAAAGGAAGGGGCTTGAATCCAACTCATTGACATGTTTTAATGATATATGAGATGTTTTGTAGGGCTGTGCTGCTGCTTAATAACAGGACTTGATAAGTATCCTCACCACTCCTCTTAATCAAGGACAGCATCAAACCCCTTTTGCAATCCCCTTATGTGTGTCCCTTGGGTGGGAGAGTTGGATTCTCACACTGTCAGCCTGAAACTGCCTGGGTGATCAATCTGTTAAGAATCCTGTCTGATTGTGATCCTTCCAGCCCCTTCCTGTTGACATGAATGACAAGCTGTCACTGCCTGCCTCAGCCATATTGGTGACATCTGACCCTAGAGAGGGAGTTGACAGAGATGGGAAAGCTTCTGAGCTAGGGCTTCTGCCTGAGGAAGCAGTGCTAGTTCTGCACCATGCAAAATGCCTGGGCACTTTTTTGGCAAGGATTTCAGTGTATTTTGTGTTCCTTGTTTTAATTTGTTACTACTTTGAAGATAATTTAATTTAGAGCTGGGAATAATAGGTTGAATTTTTAGGACACAGCTGTCTCTCCTTCTGTATTTGTTGTACATGAGAGCGAGTAGGATACTTGTAAGGATGCCTGCAGGATAACCCTGGAGTGACTATTCCTTCTGGGAGGCAGAAACTGAAGGAGTTGGAAGGCTATAGCTTTTCACTGATTTTAACCTAACAGGCTCCAGGGCAGGCAGAGATGTTTGGAAGGTGCTACAGTGAAGGCTTTGAGCTGAACCTGGGAAATGAGATATGCTCCTCGTATTAGCCATGAGTGCAATAGAGGAGCTCACACTGAGGCTTCTGCATCACAACTCTACTGCTCTACAAGTAGCAGCACATCCTTTGGAGAACACAGCTCACCAAAATGAAATATAGGAGAAAATTTATTCCTGGATCTCTTGTGGGTTTAAAAATCAGGGAATCGTCAGTCCTTTTGCTGTTGTCTTACTGAGTCTTAGCAATGACTTTGACACCTGTGCACACTTCCCCCCCCCCGCCCCAGGCTCAACCCTCCTTGTAGAGTTAATCCTCATATAAATCTTTAAAGATTGTTCAGTGTGCATTTAATTTATGTTGGGTTTTTCTCTCACTAATTCTATTCACCAAGGTGAATGGCATCACAGAGAATAGGTTCCATAGAAGATGTGTATTTGTCTTAAAGACAGTGTGTGCTTTTCCAAGAAAGAAAGAGAAAAAAGTTGGTCACTGGAAGTGAAGTAACCATTAGAAAAGGAGTGTGCAATTTTTATTTCCTTTCCTTCAGCATTACATGGAAAGCACATCTGTGCACAACAGCTGGGTCTCCAAACTCCACCTGTTGGCAGTGCATGGGACATGGCAGACTGTGAGCAGGGTTTGCCTTTAGCATAAGTTTTAATGCCTAGCTAACAAGCTGGAATTAAAGTGGACATATGATGATGGGTGTTTTTGCGTTAGTCCTAGACCAGCAGAGCTATGAAAATGCCATCAGCATAAGCAGCTTTTGCCCACCCATATTTCCAAGACTTGTGAAGCTGCTGGTTTTAAGCATTTAAAGCAAATCACTGTGCAAGTGCCTGCATATTTAAGATCCGTGTTTCTGGGCCACAAGGGAAATGACTACTCAAGGCATCTGTCTCGGATGAGATCTGCCTTCTGGTAGGATTTATAGAGCACCTATTGCCGTGGTGGATACATGTTGTTTCTAAATGTCTCTCAGTTGTCAAATGTGAAATTGACTTTTGAGTTGCTCTGTGAATGTGTAAACTCCAGTAGCTAAGTACGAGTCCCAGGGGTTGGAGGCAAAATGCAGCCAGACAATATGCACACTCAAGGGCACTTAATTGTTTAGGGGCTTTGAACCTGTAGGTTGTAACACCCTGAGCCCTCGGTCAGGGTTCCCATTGTGCTAGATGCTGTACAAATATATATTGCATGGCCCCTGCCCCACACTGCTTGTGATATAAATAAACGTGACAGCAACAAGGGAGTGCACCGAAAACAGCAGGGTGAAGGGCAAAAGGAGGAAGCACTGGCTGAAGCAATGCAGGTTGCCAGGCAGGGGGAGAAGATTTTCTTACATTTCTACAAAAATAGTGCTTTATGTCTTTATTATCCAGGTGTGATTGTCTTTAGGAATTGGATTGGACTTCACAATGAAGAGGTACTTAATGAAGCACCAAGTCATTAGCCTTCATTCAATAATTTGAAGATATGTATGTTAAGCATGTAAAAGGTGCAATCTTGCAGGATAAGGAAGGCTGGTCTGATTACTTGGGGACTGACTTGTGGAGCCCTCTTGTATTATTCCTTTGTTCTGTATTTGACTTTTTTGCTGTTCCCTTTCCATAGTTCCAAGATAGTATTGAACAGGTGTGTGTCCTATGAGCCTTAAAATCTTTGCTTTTAGTCTACCATGCATCTCTCCTGGAGTGAGGTTTTGGTTTGATTTTGTTTCTGGTTAGTTTGGTTAGTTGATTGTTGTTTGGGGTTGTTTGTTTTTTGTTTGCTTGTTTGTTTGTGTTTTTGTTTGTATGTATTTTTTAGTTGGTTGTTCTTTTAATACCTGGTTGAAATAGAAACAAATTATCTATTCAAAAGACAGAAATAGAAGCACAGCCTTGTTTGTGATATTGCCCAGGGCTACAACCTGTGAGCTGAGATCACTGCAGAGAAGAAAAGCTAAGAGATCCTGGCTTTGAATCTTCTCTGCAGTGATTTCCAGCTAGCACTGTCCTGGTAGTTTAGATCTAAAAGTGTGACCTAGGTGACATCTATGCTTTTTTAGCAGCCCAGTTTTACTGGCTAATCCAACTGTGCTTTGGCTTGAGGAGAGGAGTTTTTCTTTGTTGTTGCTCCTGGTTTCTAAGCACAGGATCTAGAAGTTGTATTTATCTATCTGTCTGCTAGCTGTACTCCTGCCCTAATATCCAAGCTGCTGACTTGGAAACACTTCAAAGATTTGCATTCTTTAGAGTGGCTGTCTCTGCTGCTACTACAGGGAGTTTTAGCATTTTCTGATTATGGAGCAGTATTTATTATACCTTTTAAGATAAGGCAACTTTACTTATACATCCTGTTTTTCTGAAATATATAAATTACTCTCCTTTGAGATACAGGGGGATTGACAAAACTACTAAGATTTTACTAACATAATACTGCAAAGAACAGAAAATCAGAGGAAGGCATCTGGACAGTCTTGGCAGTTTTTAAAATTATTTCTTCCCCCCCCCCCCTTCATGAGATGAATGCAGAGTTCTGCACTGGGCACGCTATCAAATTCTCTGGTCTAGCATATGGCTCATCAAGTCATCTTTCTTGTGCTCTTAAACTTTTCCTCCTATTCTCATCTTCCCTTCCCCTCATCCCACCATCATGCACAATTTATTATCTCCTTTCTCTCCGTATTCCTGTCCCAGACATAGTCATATTATTGTATTTTCTCATACCAGAAAAGATGCTGTTGGTTTGCCATACAGTGTTAAGAGGTGCCAATATTACGGCAAACGTCACTCACCTGGCTTGCTGTAAGCCTATGGAGGCATCCATCAGCTTGCTGCTGTGTTCAGCTCATTCTCTTCTATGACTTCTTACTTGATTCCCATAGGGTATTTTGGATGCCTGAATTTGTTCAGCATCAAAGATAGGTAATATTCTGGGGATGCTTGATGACAACTGACTTAAAGGGTAAATTATAATGCTGATTTACAGTCTCAACTTAAAACAAATGCAGGTAGATAACCCTACACAGTATAGGTGTGAACTCCTTTCTCAGGATAACTGTGGATGCTCAGACTTTGCATAAGTTCATGAGTACTCAGGCAAATATATGGAAACAAAATTGACTAAAAATCTAAAAAGCCTCCTAAAGGCACCAGTGGTAGCTTATGAAATCTCTGGACTGCACATTGCTGGAGTCCATTCTGAAAGCTGTAGTGCTGTGTTTTTGCTGTGGCCTTACACACTTCCCTTGGCCACTGTTGGCCACAGGATACTAGAACTTCCAGTTTAAGCTGCTATAACTGCTCTTTTCTGTCCTGGCTAATTAACTCTGCACTTAGAATACCCATTTCTCATGTCACTTCCTTTTTATCTGTGATTAAATGTAGAGATATAGGACTACAGTCACTCCTGGTTCACTTTTTTCAGACCCTTTCCCCATTGGCAACTGAGCCTAACAGTCCTATTACAGGCAGTTCAGGCTCCCTTTTCAAAGTCGTTAGGTTGTTCATCCCAATGCTGCCAAGATGATGTTTCAGAGCTTCATTTTTCCAGTGCTTAAAAACCATCCTTTAATTTCCAGTTCAAATTTATTCATGGCTGTTTTATATCCATTTGTCCTTGTGCCAGCTTTGTTCTTTAGCTTAAATAGCTTTCTGCCCTCCTCAGTGTTTACTTTTCCCTCACCCCGTGTGTCTATGGACATCTAGGCACTTCTTAACCATCATTTTGAGAAGGTCACAAAACTGATCTTTAAGACTCATCATGAGACACATCTGTTACCATGATGATTTCCTCATCACTCCTGCACAGTTCCTTCTGAGTACTGCACACAACTGTTAGGTGAAGACTTGCATGAAAACATTCATGTTGTCCCTTCTTCACTGGCAGTGGCTTTCCTGAGACCTGATCTGTGCTTTTCATGGTTGTTACCCTGCTGGGTCATACTTGTCCTCATCTTCTAATGGGCTCATATATCCAGGGTGTCCTTCTACTCATTTCCAAATTATGAGCCCCTGCTCATAACAGCAATTCTTATTAAACCCTAAATGTGTAACCTTGCACTTCGACTATTACATTTCATCTCACTTCTATTGCTTCAGAACTCAAGAATATCCTGTTACTCCTCAAAGATATTCCAAACTCCCTGCAGTTGGCAGCAGCTTCTGACTTCACACGGTCAGCAGATTTTGTTAGTATACTCTGACTTTTTTTGTGCCAAGGTCATTAATGAAAAGATAAAATAAGATCAGTATCCTTGAGGACTTCCACACATAGCTTACCTCCAGACTAATAATTACTCTTTCAGCTCAACTGCTGTCATTGCCTCTTTAACCAGCTCCTTACATATGTTGCAGTTCTTACAATTCCCATGTTCTCCAGCTCAGCTAATAATTTCCAGCATGGCACCACAACAAATGTTTTACTGAAGTACAGTTAAATTAGATCTACCACAATTCCCTTGTCTAGAAAAATCAGTTTTTTATTGAAGAAAGATGTCAAGTTAGGTTGGCTTGGTGAGCTTTTGGTAGGTCCACTTTATCCCTTAACCCCATTCTATCTGTTTTGCATTTTACCTCATATCTTCAATTCTTTTTTCTTTTAGAATTTGTTCTAAAGCAATGCATACCACTGAGGTCAGCCTACTGGGTCTGCACCTACTTGTGACTAACTGCAATACAGGCTGCAGGACATTCAGAACACTGCATCTTGCCTATGCTTTGGGATGGATTGCAGTACTTGAAGAGATGAAATGTACTAGTTTAGTTCTATGTTATTTTATTGCAGTACTATGCACAGGCAGGAATGAGGATGTGTGTTAGCCTGGGATGTGGGAAATCCAGCCAGCTACAGCTGCAGGTCTGTAATGTTGCTTCATAAGTGGGTGGTTATTATGAAAGTGGTGGTACTGGGATTTTGGTGATAACAACTTTATTTTATAATGTATTTATTTTCAGAACATGTCTGAGTTTTCCATCCCACAGAACCATCTAGATTATTGTTTGCTTACATCTTTGATAGTCTTCATTTTCTTAGCTTTGCAAGTAATGCAGATGCAAACCTGCTCTACCAGGTCACATCAAAAGCACCAAAAGCTCTTATCCCTGCACTCAGAACACACCAACTCCCTCCAAGCTTGGAGAAGTGACCAGGGGTGATTAAGGCTCTTGAAGGACCAGCTATGATATGGCAACGAAGAGTTTAGGTCTTAAGGAGCAAGTGTGATGAAGAATTAGAGAGAATGGGAGCTTAAAGATAGTAAGAATAGGAGATTACTCTTCTCTGAGAAAATGGTTTGGGATGTCTGAGGTCCTCCAAGGATGAAATTGTCTGTATACTATGTGGTTTAGAGAAATTCTCTGTATACAATGTGGTTTACAGACCCCAAGAAACTGAGACTCCAGACTTGCTGACTTTTTTCATGGATGGGGAGGTTTGCTGGCAGTGTTGCCATTATGACATTTCAGCTCTCCTGAAACTCTTTGCAATGCTCATAAGCACCCTCAAAAGAAAACAGATGCCTACAGGAAATCCTTAGCTCTCTTCTGCTTAGAGCCAGAAACTCTCTGGCCCTTCTGTCATTGCTCTGCTGTTCTGGCATGTGATTGAGATGTTGCCTTAAGCCTGCAAACATGGCTCTGTAATGTTGTCTCCTTTACGAGATGCATACTTGAGTGTGAGCTTTGGGAGATGCTCTGGATGGAATTTTAACTTGCTAAGAGCTGTTTACTTTGTCCCAGACTTGAAACTCAGGGAAAGTCTGAGTGGTCAGTGGCTTTAGCATATACCTTTCTGAGCATGCTGGGTAGCTGGGAGATGACTGGATTCCTCCCAGCAGCTGAGTTACTGTGGTTTGGGTGGAGTTAAAGCAGAAATGCTTTCACTGGTGAGATTCTTAGCTACTGATTTCCTGTTCTATCTGTATTTTTGTGCTTTTCTTTTGCAATTTGTCTGTAATGCTGTTGTTGAGCTCTGTCAGATTCATTGAATCACATTAGATGGGGATGTTGACCCCACATCAGCAAGAACCAGCTCTTGAATCTTTCGTAGACTCAGCCACTGTTGGGACACACAATGAACAGCAGCTTGATGACAAAAAATATGTATTTTTTTCCTACAGGATAATTGGCTCAATATGGAAGTTAATGTGATTTTATTTGGGGATTGGTTTGTAAAGAGATTACATTTTAAGGAATCCTTGGGCACGGAGGCTTTTGTAGCTGCATTTATTTAATCATCTGTGGGAACTTGAAGCTTCACATCAGTAAGCCAGGTTAGAACATGGATCTTCTTGCTTCAGCAGAACATGACTGGAAAAGAAAGTCTGTGAGGCTATTGCTACGGAAATTATACCATGTGGAGGAGATTCTTGCCTCCAGATGGTGGGCAGCATGGATGTCTCAGTTCAGCCTTTCAAGCTGCAAATGTTACTGAGCAGCTCCCATTCAAACCAGTGCTATGCTGACTCAGGCAAGTTGAGTTGCTTACCTGCCCATTGAGATGATGTAGAAGGTCAATAGAAATAATTCTGTGTATCTCTCCCCTTTAGCTACTTACTCTCTAAGCTCTGTGAGGCAAACAGATGCTAGAGCTCTATAATAAGACATTCTTATAAGTCCTGATTTGAGTGGGAACATTTACATGCCACAGCATTGCAAAATATTGATGTAAATAATTGTTATTTTCTTTCATGGAGGAAAGTTGGAGGTGAAGCTTGTTTTCTAAAAACAGAGAGGGGAGTAGACTTTGTCTGGAAATACTGACATGGATGTTCCAGCTTTGTGCAGAAGTTAGCATCTACTGTAGATAGAAGCACTGCTGTTTGGAGTGGGGGTGTGCTGAGTGTCTGATACTAAGTAATAGCATTTGGGTAGCCTTTTAAAGACCTGCTTATTTTGGATGCCTGGACATTGCTAAAAATTTAATGGTCTTTACAAATCAGTGTAACACTAAAGTTGGAGGGCTAATGCTCTTTAAGAATAACTGAGTTGCTGCAGAGACTGGATCCTCTACTGGTGTAAAACATTGCAGTTCTGTCAAAGTCCATCACAAGCTATCAGTTAGACCAGCTGGGAAGCCTGACCCAGAAGCCTGTGAAGATGAAGGTTACAAACATTATCCAAGAAATTGACATTATTTCTTCATTTCTCTTCTTTCCCCAGGGCAGCCATTGAGGCTCTGGCAGCTTTGCTGAAATCAAGTAAGCTGGTTTGTTGTTCTGGCTTTGTTTGTTTGTTTTTAGTTTAATTTAGTTTGGTTTTAGTTTGTTTGGTTTGGGTTGATTTTTTTTTTTTTTCCTTCATATTCTTTCTGATTTTCCTTTCTGTATTGTGCTGCTGGACAGAATGACCCTGTTGAACCTCATTCTCCCTTCCTTCACTCCCAAAGAGCACTACTTTGAAATGAGAGGCAGCAATGCAGTGGTTTACCAAATGTCTAGCTCTGATTCTTGGAGCCCCACAGCTCTGTGGACACACAGAGAGAGATGTTGCCCTTAGTCCCAGGGGGCAAGGTTCTGAGGGAGCCTGGCTGGACCCTTATCTTGAATATTTAGGGAACAGTGGGTGTCCTGGGCCTTGGTACAGTGAAGAAATGGGGAGCCTCTCCAGAAAGGAACAAATGCTTATTGCTTTTTTCAGCTGTCTGCAAGGCTTATGAAACTTCTGTAGTCCAAAAGAGATGACTTTATTCTCCATTGCCAGCTTGTCAGGTCTGATAATGTGCAGACAGGGCTGAGACCTGGTGATTGCCAGGGTACAGCCCTGCTATGGCAGGCCGTGCTTAACACTTGCAACAGCTGGCTGGGGGTGTTAAAAACCTTTACATGGCTTCTCAGTCAAACACTGCTAGTGTGAATGGTTCTGAAATGAACATGCTACCTTTTTTTTCTCCTTTTATCCCATCCAAAACCACTTAGCTTTTTATTACCAGAATTTAATAAAGCTTTGATTAAGAAAGAGCACTCTACTATTGCAGACAATCTACAATAAATCAAAATGGTATAATCGTCTTCTCTTTCCTTTCTCCCCTCTCCCCCCTGCTTTTTTCCCTTCCCCCTTCTCTTTTTCTTAGTACTAGGAATAAACACACTTGTGAAAAATTGTAGCACTGGAATCAGTGCTTTAAATGAGCATGCTGCAAAGGGTTCATGTCTGAGTTGCAGGAGCTCTAGTGATGAATTCTGAAATAATGCCTCAGTATCAACTTTGCTACCTAGATTTAAAGGTCACATTATTGCAACACTGGAGAACCTTCTGATTTGGGCACTAAATTTTAATAAGGAGGTTGTAGGGTTATGCCACTGCTGCTTGCCATACAAAAAATATGACTTCAGAGTAGAAAGAAATGTACAGAGAAAACTGGAAATGTGGAGCCAGGACTGAAAGCTCATCTGGGAGTTTGAGCTTTTCTCCTGCACTCCTGTTTTTATGGTAAGTACTAGGAATGGCATGTGAAATTCTGTTGTCCCAAGATATAGAACAGGTTTTCTACTTAGAGTCTTGCTCTTGGTCTAGAGATGAGAACAGTGTATAGAAGTGAAGGACTGATTACCAAGGGAAGCTGTGAAATGTAGTCTCCTGGGGAGTTGTAAACACATGTTGTGGAAGTTGGGGGGAAGCTGAGAATGATCTAGGGACTCTAAGAGGATTGCACTCAGCTCCAAATTCCCCCAGCCCTTTTTCTCTTGGAGAGAGGTAAGTTTTTTTAAAAAACCATCTACTCTCAGAAATGTTCTCTGTCACTCTTCTCAGCCAATTTAGGTTGTGAAAGCATCTTGGTTAGCTCTTCCTTTTACACTTTTTGTACTTTAAGAAGTATATGGAGGGTTTCCAGTACTGGGATAACACACTGATAATTCTTGTTGTTTCATATGCTTTCACAGAAGGTATATAAAAAAACTAATCATCTCCAATGAGAATTTAGCCTATTGAGCAAAGCAGTCCATACATTGTCAATCTGTTTTATCATTGTGATGGGCAGATCAGTGTTCTTATGTTCATTTGTACTGCTGACCATTGCAAACAAAGGTGTTGTTTGGGAGAGGTGTTTTTGATTTGACACCCTTCCCAGTTTGTCATTGTGTCTTCCTCTCCTTTATCATTCAACACTGAACGACATTGTTGCAGCAGCACCAGCTAATGCTTCTGTGGAAAAGTGATTTTTAAGAAAACTCATGGTGTCTTTTTGTCTGATGTTCTTTTAAGACAATGGAACTGGGATTTGGGAAACAGTGCCAATATACTGTGCAATCAAATAGATCACCTCAGCTCACAAGTCAGCCTGAACTGCATTTTCTGGTGTTTTTTGCAGTTTGAAGCTGACTGGTCAAGAATATCTTTTTAGTTTTCTCCTTGTCCTATCGTTCAGGACACAAGAAGCTCCAGGCTTCTGGAGCAGACTGGTCTGGTAGCTGCATACAAATGAGCAGGCTGTGTCTTTTGGGAAGTGTGGGTCAGGAGATGTGAAAAACAGCTCTGGTTCTTCCAGATAGAAATTCACCATGTCTGGAAAAGAGATTAATTCGTTTTCATGATTGCATCAGGACAGCACTGTCACAGTTTATTTATGCCCATAATCTTACTGCCTTTGAATGGTGCAGGGGTTCTTAGTTAAAATCTGGTGAATACTATGGCACTTGACAATTGCTTATGAAAACAAGGGTTAAAACTGTATATGGCAAAGCACCCAGAAGCCCATTAGAATGTTTTAGATGGGATGCAAACTAAGCAGGAGGCATAACCCTGGCATTTGCTGCAGGACTGATTGTTGGGAGCTTTATCTGGAGCCCTGCAGTAACCCATTTGCTGGGAAAAGGTGGTGAGATTGAGTTTTGCTGGGACTGAAGGCTATAAAACAGACAGGACAAGAACACACCCATTCTTGAGGGTCTCCGTGTAGGGCTGTCATATCCCAAAGTGCCTCAGCCCGAAGCAGCCACAGAGGTTACGGTTATACCGGAAGCTGTGTTGGAGGGTAAGTGTCCCACTTGCTTTTGCCAGCGAGCTGGAACGGGAAAACACGCAGTAGTTTTCAAGGGAGCAGGCAGATGGCAGTGTGCCTCCCCGATGGATTCGGAAGCTGCCACCTGGGGCTGGCTAGAAACTTTTTGGCCTCTTTCTCTTGCCTAGCAGAAGCTGATGCTAGATGCCCGCTTAAGAGATACACAACTGCATGAAGAAAAATCTGCCAGGGAAGAAGGCATTGGTGTAAGAAATAATTACCACTCCAGCTGTACCTGGAGAATTATTGCTGTATTGTTTCAGAGAGGAAAGTATAAGACTGTCCAAAGAAATAAGTGATGGGACACTCCAAACCTGTGCTTCATCCACAGCAAGGAAGAAATGCTTGGAAAACCCAGTATTAAACAAATGACCTTGGTTGTCCTGTTTCCCTTTACATTGTGGAAATCAGTGAGTCATAGAGATAGCAAATCATGGAGGAACAGAGATACAGGTCCCCTCTGATAACAGGACTGCATCTTTCTGTCAATGGAAGCTTGGATTTCTGAGGGAAAAGCTTTTTCTTGCCTGACCATCAGCCAGTCTCACACTCCTGACTTGTGTCTTTCCAAGCACCCCAGAGTAATTTCCCAGTTCTTGCAGTCTAGTCTCCCAGCTGCTGTTCTCCACCTGTCATACCCACATGAACGCAACAAATAGCTTGTAGCAAGTCCTTCCTACATTGCCTTGCTTGTTTGGGTTTTTTTTATATATCTATTGTTTCTCCAGCATGCTATTAACTCCCACTGACTGAACTACATTATTATATGGGCTGAAGATGTTGCTTGGTAAATACCTATAATCAGAGAATGTTAAGGGTTGGAAGGGACCTCAAAAGATCATTTAGTCCAACCCCAAATTCGGTCACACAAGAACATATCCAGGTGGGTTTTGAATACCTTCAGAGCAAAGAGTCCACAGTTCCACTGTTCTGTCACTCTTGCCATGAAAAATTCCCCCTTATGTTTACATGGAACCTCCGCTGTTCCAGTTTGCACCTGTTGCCCCTTGTCGTATCATTGGATGTCACTGAGCAGAGTCTGGCTCCATCCTCCTGACACTCACCCTTTACATATTTATAAACACTAATGACGTCACCCCTTAGTCTCCTCTAAGCTAAAGAGAGAGACCCAGCTCCCTCAGCCTTTCCTCCTAAGGGAGATGTTCCACTCCATCATCTTTTGGACACAATATTCCAGATGTGGCCTCACCGGGGCAGAGTAGAGGGAGAGGAGAACCTCTCTAGACCCTTTATCACACCCTTTCTAATTCACCTCAGGATGCCATTGGCCTTCTTGGCCACAAGAGCACATTGTTGACTCGTGGTCATCCTGCTGTCCACTGGGAAAGGAACTCCAGCTCCCTTTCCCCTGTGCTGCTTTTCAACAGGTCAGTCCCCAACCTATACTGGTACCTGGGGTTGTTCTTTCCCAGATGCAAGACTCTACGCTTGCCCTTGTTAGAGTTCATTAAATTTCTCCTTGCCCAGCTCTCCAGCCTATCTAGGTCACCACCTATGGTGAACTGCCATATGGTGATGAACTGCCATCAGATCATCACAAGTTTTTTTACTCTTCCCTTGGATATAACAGTCAAGCTTTCTAGTGTTACACCTGTTCATCCTTCCCTCTTAAATTTCTAGAGGCTTACCACAGCCCAGGATGGAGATGAGGGGGTAGGTACTGATACCTAGAGATAAACTGAGGTGGGATGAGGCACAGCATTCTTCCCGGAATCTCTTTTCTCTGTTCTAGGCTATGCCTGTTATTTTTTTTCCAGCCTTCTTTGGCTTTGTTTTACTTCTCTGTATGTTTGTATTTTGATCCAGTTCATCTTAAGGTCTGAGGAGTTCATTGCTAAGCCCTCCTTTACCTGTGAGATCCCCAGGTGTGGCAGGGACATACCCCAGCTGGAGCCCAGAAACCATGAATTCTTTTGCACCCATGTGCAACTCTTCTCCAAAGTAAACCAGGCAAACAGTTCCCAGCCTGAGGAGATTGGAAGAGCACTGGACACGTGCTATGTAAGTTCAGAGGAGCCAGCCTCCCTGTGCTGGAGCTGGCTGGCCACTGCTGCCCGGCCCCTGGAGCCACACGGTGGCGATGATGTTATAGGGATCCCCCACCTGCCAGCCCTTAACCCAATAGCTATTTTTGATGAGTAATTTGTTTATCAGCAGGTTATTTTAATCTAATTTTGGTTGTATTTGTTATTCCTGACTATCTGTACTTCCCAGAATTAGCAGTGTGCACGTCTTCAAGGGTATTAGCCAGAGCTGATCTCGGAGGTACTCGGTCAGCAGATAGGGAAGAGAAGGACTAGGGAAATAGGTGAGGCCCTTGTTCCAGTGTTTGCCTAGTGTAGTTGTAACGAGCAATTTAATAAGACAGGTTGTGGTGACCCCCTGGTCATGCTTATTTCATCAAGACAATTCTGTGTGCTAACAGCAGTTATTGCCAGTGGCCTTTCCCCTCTTTTTCTATATCTTTTCCTTCCTCCTTTTGTCTTCTTTATCCTCTTGCCTTCCCTTTTCACCTCCAGCCTTTCATCTCTCATTTCCTGCTCTTTTCTCCTCATCTTCCATCAACTAACCTTTATTTAACCTTTCACCCACTCTTTATTTTTTTTTCTTTATCAAAGCATAAGGATTATGCCTTGTGGCTGTCAGGATAAAATAATCAGCGTCATTCTTTTCCTTTTATGCTGGCATCAAGGAGGAGTAAGTAACTCTATGAGAAACAGAAAGCGATGTTCTAGCACATAAGCAGATTATGGTTTCTGAAAGGCCTGCACTCTCTGTGTCTGAATTCACAATGCTTTGCAACAGATCTACTGATGTAGGTCTTTAATCTCATGTCAAAACAGCCCTATGGTTAAACCATGTCAGGTCCTGTAATCAACAGCAGGATGTTTGTGATTTGCCTAACATTTTTCCAGATAAACTGACCATGAGACATGGGTAAGGTTTCATTACCCACCTCTGGATTCAAACTCCATTTTCAGTCTGCCCCCAAATCTATCATCACAACTTGTAGGGTATTGTGATCAGAGTTTAATTTTACAAAAAGTTTCTTCTATATTAATCTAAAGCAAGTTCTGTGTCTATCCTTTCTTCCTGAATTTCAGAAGGCACATAGTTTTAATTCTATATTTAAGTTATCTCTTTGAGAAGAACTGAATTATAAGAAAAAAAATAATTTTGGATGTCCTTTATATTCTATTCCCCAAGACTGCTCTTCATTCACAGACATATCCCAAACTGAAAGTAATTCAGTGCTTCAGAGAAAAAGGTTGGTTTCATCTCCTTGGGCATGGCAGCATCCCACTGTTTTGCTCCTCAGGGTGGGTATAATGGAACCAAAGTGTGGAGGAGCTGTGCTATTCTCTGCTGACATCCTTACCAGTGATTGCTTACTGCCTTCATCTTGGCACGGGTAGTGTTTGTGCCTCCAGTCATGATCTGGCTTAAGAAAATTCAGTGGCTGAATTTGAGGAAGTCTTCCAATTCCAGCATCCTTATCTGAACTCTTTCAAAACACTTTGTTTAGAAAAATCAAGCTGGAAATTTTCTGCAAATGTATTTTTTGCTGGTTTTCCACATTTTTTAGTAAAATGTTCTGGAAGGGGTTGGCTTGCTCTTTATGAATTATTACAAATGAACAATGTAACAAAGGCAAATTAGAGAAGAATCACTGTGTCATAATGCAATTTGTAGGACTGCCACTGAATTAGCCAACACCTGGAACTAAACCAAATATTTCAGAGTAGAAGAATGAGCTGTTCTTCTACTGAAGCTAAGTTTGTGCTGATTCCTGGTCTGGGAGCAGAATGTGGTACTTGTAGTTACTAACAAATCCTGCCTGGGTTCTCTACCTTTGTGACAGTGTTATTTGTCTATCCCAAATATATAAATAAATACCTGAGCTCTGAAGTTTACAAGGCATAATTACAGTGGTTCTTCTGGCTTCCAACAAGAGTTGATCTAATACCAGCTTCTTGCTGGAAATGTAGAGCCCACTGGGTCTGAATTCCTTCCAGTACTTGATGGGTGACTAGAATTTTCTATGTGGACAATTAGATTTATTTCTATAGGGAACTTTTATGCTTATCTATAGCAAAAAATGTCTTCTCAATGAATGAATAAAACAGCATTTTATTTTTGCTTTAGGAGAGATCTTGCACCTTCTGTTCCCAAGAGGCAATTACTAGAGCAGAGTGGGGAAGCTGGAGATTTTCTTGCTCTTCACACTGCTTTAGGGGCCACAGGGTTAATTTAGCAGAGCATTCTTATCTCCCAAATGTAGCCATGTATGTTCTTGGCATAATGAATCAGCTGAGTGGCATCAACAAAGAGATTTAAACAGATAGACAGAAAGATAAATATCTCTTTGTTCTGCCTGGTAAGCAGTGCATTGCTCATCATATTTCAGGTTGACTGTAATTTCATTTTGTGATTAAATATGCTACATGTTTTCCAGTGTTCTCTATGTTCCTGGCAAACACTTCAGAGAGAACTGGAATGTGAGGATGTCTTCAGAAATGTCCATGGAAACACTGGCAATCATGAGACTTTTATCTACTAGACTTAAACTCTGGCTTTAGAGGTTGTCCTTGCCCCCAACAAGATAAATCAGAATTCTGTCAAGATGGGATTTTTTTTGTTATGTGATCCCATTGCTAATTTAGATGCATTTTTAACCACTTGATGCTTTTTCACACTGTGCATTCATGTAGATGTTTCTGGCTAACTGCACAGATTATCCAGGCTAGATATTCTCTGCAGTACTTAAACTTTCCCTGGTTAGCAGCACTGCCCTGGAATCCAGAAATGGAGGCTCAATTCTAGAAGTGTGGGAAACCAAGATGACATTGAGCATTCCCCTATCACCTATCCCAGCCCCAGCAGCCAGAATTAAAACTCTTGCAAAGAAAATAGTATGTCAGTGACAAGTTTGGGGAAGGCAGGGAAGACAGTGTTCTCCTCTCAGAGATACCAGAAGTCAAGAGATCACTCAAGTCTCATCTAGTTGTTAGTTGATCACACAAAAGTTCATTTAGATCAATGGGAGGAGTCCATCTGATACAGAACCATGAATTAAATTAGGGAGCACCATCCCCAGGCACTTCTGAAAGCCACATGGAAGTGGAATTTCCATTTCCACTGAACACTGGACAGAACCAGAGAGAAAGAGACAGACTAATGTAAGAATATCAGCAAAAGGGTCAAAAGACATAGGACATTGTACCACTTACCACACAGATCATGTATACTCACTCCAGGAGGAGTGGGTTCTTGCTGCCTACAAATCTGTGCAGTGCTGCTTGTACCTGTATGATTCATTTCCACCATCTGTATTTGTGCCAAAATATAGATAGATACCCATGCAGGTGCATCCCTAGATGGAGAGACCAACAGACACAGACAGGTGGGGAGGCCTCCTTTTTTCCATTCTACCTTCTGGAGATCTTGGCATATGTCCTCCTTCATTTATTCACTGCTGTATTGACTATACAACTGAAAAAAATGGAAGAAAAAAATAAGAAAGCCAGTGACAACATAGGAGAGAAGAATCGATTAAATCACACAGGAGAAACAAAATGAATGGGATTTTTTGCCCCTTCAGCAAGTAATTCTCATTGCTTCTGGTCAAAGTGCTGAAGAAACTATAGTTCTGCCTCTTCCATCTCCTCACGGAGCAGCCTGTCTTAGCTTCACTTTTTACAGCAAAGGTTTTGATCTTAAAGGTGATAAGTACTACAAAAAACCACGAGGGGAAGCACAGTGAAGTTATTCTGCTTGGCAACTTCTGTGCTTTTCATCTACTGATAAAACTGAGGCATGGGATAGTTGTGTGTTCTGGTCCCTATGGAGTTGGGATCCCAATGTGGAAGTCTGCCTTGGAAGACACGAGGAAAACAGTGCTAACATTAATTTTTTTTCTTTTTTAAAAAATAATGTATTCTTCAAGAAACTCTACCCACAGTGCTTTCCAATATTTCCCTTGTCCTAGCAACATTAGCACAGGAAGCTTAGACTGCAAACACTGGATGCTAGGCACTATAAATCCCTAGATCTAGTCTTAATTTCATCTGCCTCTGAACAGTTTAGGGAAGCTCTGAGTCTGATCCAAATTGTCCCTACCTTACACTCCCTGACTCTCTTCTTCTTGTCATGTTTTATATATTTATTGACTTTTACAGCTCTTCCTGAGTAATTCTTCAAGGAAGATTGACTGATTTAAGGGGTTACTCATCCTGCAGGTTAGTAAACATGACAGATGGTTGAGGATTAACAGGAAATCATGAATAAAATCATTGGGATTGATAAGAGATTCTCAAGCAATTAAAGTTTTCTTGCAGAAAGTCAAATAGAAATAAAGAAATATAGAGTGAATGTAAAAGAAGGATGACCTTCTGCATGCTGACAACCACTGAGCCCCAAAATCCTGCCAGATGTACTGTCAGAGTTAGTGTGATCTGGCTAATGTGGGTAAAGTGCTAGAAAGAACTGCAGGCCAAGGTGGAGGAGACTGGGCAGAGCTGTGTAGGACTGGAATAGCTACAGAAGCAGCAGGTTAGTGTGGAGGAATGTCAACAGGTTGGTGTGGAGATGCAGAGCAGGATTAAAATGAGTTGGCAAACTGATCTGAGGGTGATGTTTGTTGCCTGCTCTGTGGTGCCAATGGCAGAGAAAATTGCAGGACAAGACCAGGTAGCAGGAATACCTTCCAATCCCCTTCTCCAGTTAGGAGTTTGCTAATGTACTGCAGAGAGGAGACTGAGATGACTCCAGGCAACTTCCATACCCATTTCAGTACTTCCATCTGCTTCCTCCCTGGGATTGAAGTTTGCTGCCTACAGCTGCTTCCTTCTTACTCTCCATGGCTTCCCTGGGTACTGACTTGCTTCATGCACCATCTTTCTGCTCTCTCTCAACCTCTAGCATCTTCTCCTGTCCTGTAAATCCCCACTGATAACCTCAACGTTCCAGGTGTGAGGGGTTCTGGCACTTTGTCTAATGAACTGGAAATGAATTGGAGCCTACTAGCTCTGGAGAACCCATACCAAGAGCCATCTGTTGTGAGCTGCAAATGCTGATTGGTATTCAGGGAGCTCAGCTCCAGTCTTACATATGTTACCTGGCCCCTTGGTTGATTACTGAGCTCCTGACAGCTTCTAATGTGTGTCACAGCAAGGAATGTCAGGCCCAGTCAGGAAAATATGTTTAACCAGGGTTGGTTTGAAGGGAAGGAGCCTTAAGTCTGATAATGGCTTCATGTTTGTCCTGTGGGACAGGGCAAGGAACAGAATGGGTGAAGGATTTGTTTTGGAACACTCAGCAGAATTTGTATTTTATCACAAGTTCTATAGTCTCCTTTGAGTCTGATATCCTAGAACTACATGATTAAGAGAACATTGCAGCTTTCCTTTTATGTTTTTATAAAGATTACTTAAAAA
Organism: Ceyx cyanopectus; assembly: GCA_013401355.1. NCBI lineage: Eukaryota > Metazoa > Chordata > Aves > Coraciiformes > Alcedinidae > Ceyx > Ceyx cyanopectus. The sequence goes on along the minus strand of VYZU01006805.1, from coordinate 2,360 downwards.
AAAAAAAAAAAGAATCTTTTCTTGCCCATGCAGTAAAGCTTTAAATGACACCTGAATGTGACCTTCAACATTTCAGAGCCAGAAAGCAGCACCAAAGAAGCCCAAACTGCTGTTGCTCATGTTGATGCTCTGTTAATTTTCAAATACTGTGGGTTTCTAGAAGCATTTGACTCATGCCTTTCCTTATACAGGAATGTGTGGGAATGTACTTAAAAGTTAAACATAATTTCACTGGCTGTGACAGGATTGTACAGCTACAAGGTTTCTTGATGTGTTGATTTCAGCAAGGTGTTCTCTCAGGGTTGAAGTACAGCACTCTGTGAAGATTATATGACCTCCTGTTGAATAATCTTACTCTCATCAGTTTTTCTCACTTCTCAGGAGCTTCTTTAGCTTCAGGAACTCATATGGTGCTATAATTGGAATTAAATTTATTCACCTTTGGCTGGAGATACGGATCTTTCCTGTTCACCACCCATGGTTTTGTTCATCTGGAGGGTTCTAGAGCAGCCATTTCCAAGTAAACAGGAGAGATACTGCTTAACTGTTCTAACTTATTCTCATGAACATTTCTAAGATTCTAGCTTATTCTTAGCAAATGACAACACTTTACATTGTAAAAAGAGGGGGGAAAAATATTTTTTTAACGGAGACCATTAAACAAAAATAAGCAGGTGTTAAAGTCTGAGTACTGAATATCCATGTGGTTATGAGACAGTATGAGTAGTGGAAAGAGTTTAATTCAGCCTTTTCTCTTAATTTTCAGAGTCTAACAGCCGACAGGCAGTGAACAGAGGCTACCTGGGTGGATTGCTAAAACTCTATCAAGACTGGCATCACAACGATGTCTCCAACAACTACATTTATATTCGTAGGGGTCTCCTGCTCTGCCTAAAGCACATCACCAACATCCAGCTGGGCAGGGAGACTTTCCTTGAATCCCAGGGTATGGAGATTCTCTTCACAAGCATACAGGTAAGTGGTGCTTTTGTGCTTAAGTGAGAAGGATCATCAGTTAGTGCTGGGTTCTACCTCACAGTGCAGGAAGTTTCAGTTTCTTTCTTGAATTTATATAACCTGACCATTTAAAAAGTATTGACTTTTTCCATACTTAATACTTCAGAAAAGCTGAAACATTTCAGATTTATTTTAAACCACAGACAGAATGAAAACTGTGTTCCCTTCCTGAAAATCTGTTGCTTTATAATCCAGAGTGCATACTTCTTTACCTTTTCCATCACTGTAAAGAACCTGTGACTGAAAGATATTCCTTACTACTAGTTAGATGGTAGAGAGGTAGAGTGTTTTCACTTCATTTTCCTCAGAGGAACTGATCACTTTTTCAAGTGTGGTGAGGTGGGCAGGACCAGCAGATATATTTGAATGGAGTATGATCTCTGTTAATGAGAAGTTCCTGGTCTGCAGAAACTTGAATAGGATGGATGGCAACAGCTGCTTGAGGGTACACGTCAGCTCGTTCCCTCTCAAGAGCCTCCTATAGCCCATGTAGCTTTCTGAGCTAACGTCTCCTGATAGCTCAGCCTGGGAGCAACCCTATGGAAAGTGCAAGCAAGGGGTCACCCTGGGTGAACAAAGAGGCAGTGACATACCATGGCTGCAGCAAGCCTGGTAATGCTAATCCTTCCAGGGTTAGAAGTGGAGCGGAAATGACAGCTGCAGGGGCCTACACTTTGGGTTTTTTCTTCTCCTGTGCACTGCTAGAGAGGTCTTGGAAGGGGAATTATCAAGGTTAATAAACACAAAGCTGAACATTCCCTTGTTATTTCTTTGGGTTTTGTCAGTCCAACAGTGTCTCTCCAAGACATGAGGTGTCGGGAGGAGTCTGGCAGCCCTATGAGATCTCACTCATTCTCTTCTCTAGTCTGACCTGAGGTAGAGACTAAAATCTTCAAAGTCTTCATGGTAAACATAAAATTGAAAACCTATTTTTCTTGGGAGGAACTGTAGAGTGAAAGAGATGGAGTCAGAGCAAGGCTAACAACTGCTTGGGAAAGCAACGTCTGTGTGTGTAGACAGTGTTTTGGTGCCTTTAGGAATTTGCTGGTTGTGGTGATTAAGCCTTGACCAAACTCTGAGCAGCTAATGAGATTGTAGAGGTGTTAAAAGCTGGCTAGAAAAAAAATCTGATTTTTTTTTATATAGTATTCAAACAGAAACAGTTTTGCCAAGATGGGTTTCTTCTAGCAACCTCCACTGGAACTCCTATTTACAAGGCTGGTTTTCAACTGAAACCTCTCCAACTGCTTATTGTATAGGCTGATGGACAGCTGAGATACCTGAGCTTTTAATATCCCTTAAGCTTGTGTCTTTACAGGAAGAGCCAATACTTCAAAGACTGT
>VYZU01006803.1:4437-23663 GCA_013401355.1 Ceyx cyanopectus | reverse complement strand
TTTTTTGTTTTTTGTTTTTTGTTTTTTGTTTTTTGTTTTTTGTTTTTTGTTTTTTGTTTTTTGTTTTTTGTTTTTTGTTTTTTGTTTTTTGTTTTTTGTTTTTTGTTTTTTGTTTTTTGTTTTTTGTTTTTTGTTTTGTTAGTATGGATTTGCTAGCTCTGGAATAAGCATAAATAATAACAAGAAATCCTACAGGTAGTTCTCCTAAGATTTTCAGTTTAATTTGAATTATTTTCAGGCTTAGTTGTGGATCCCTCCAAATTCTCCTGTGATTGTGATGATGATTTTAATCTATGGGCCTCCAAGAAATCACAGATCAGGGATTAATTTCATCTCCATGTGGTCTGAATCCTGGGCCCAGCCTGCTTGTTCCTGTGCTGCTAGGTCTGGACAACAAAGCTTACATGATGTACTGCTTGGCTAGCTGAAGAGACCAAAGGGTTCATCAATCTTTCAGCTTCACTGAAGTAGTCACCAAAATAACTCATCCACTTAAAAAATTTAAGTGGTATTTATATTATATTTATATTTATGATATAAAACCTTCATGAATGCATGAATATGTAACTAATTTAGAAATAGAGAGTTGAAAGTTAATTAGCAATCCTTAAACAACACACATAGTTGTTTCCTTTTGTCTGCTTTCTTTAAATAATCCTGAACCCTAAATCTGAAACCTTCAAGGGAAAGTTATGGATTTTTCAGTGTTACTTTTTTTTTTTTTTTTGGATTTTCAAGGGCAGTCCTTGAAAGGACAAGGCACATTTCTTCACAGATAATCTTGGCTTGTTTTGTTGAGGAAAGAAGAATCTGGTCTGTCTAAAGAAGTCCTTGTGATGTTCTTCAGCAGAATGTGAAAATACTACTTTCTAAATAGCTTCATATCTTGAGTATCATGTCTCCAGAATGATTCAAGTTGGACTATTTAAGTTTGAACTATCTGTGTGTCATAGGTGGAAGCAACTGGATTATCTTCACAGGTTTTGTGGAGATAGGTAAATAGGTAATCCATCAGTAGCACATGAAATTACCATTATATAATGCATAAAATAATAATAACCTTTTGTTCAAATTGCATTGTCCCTGCCCCCTTCAAATGCAAGATTTTGATCATACATGTGGCTGTGCCATGGTGTTTTATTGTGTTCAGGATGTCATTCTGAGAAGCATGTCCTTGTCATTTGAGGATAACACTCTTGGATCATGTCCATGGCTCTTGGTGACTTGTGTGCTGTTGCAAAATGCCTCATGTTGTTGGATCTCCTATTCAATGTCTCTCTAGTTTCCATTGCAGCCTGCTATTTTGCCTTATCTTTCCTCCTTTTAAAATGTTCCCACTCTAATTATGTGCTGGGTGGGTTTGTTTTTATTTTCTGGTGAATTTAGTCCCTTTAATTCTATCGCTGATGCATTTTTCTGTTTGTTTGGTTTTGTTTTGGGGTTTTTTTTATGCTGCTGGCATGTGAGTGCACAATTTTTTAACACACTGAAGGCCATCTCAGCTGCTGCCAATGGCATTTGTTTCCCTGACTTGGCACCATTTTTCCACTGGAATGATGGCCATTTTACCCTCACCAGGAACCAAGGAACTAAATCAACTGAAAAATAACATTACAGAAAGTAGAATAGCTTTCTGCTGACATAGCAGCCAGTGCTAGCTCATGGTGAGATCAACTGGCAGTTGGTCACAGTACAGAGCAGGGGAGGACAATGTAAGGCAGCAGTGAGGCAATTACTAAATTGCCTTTTTCTCACTTGAAAGCCAGAATGGTTAAATTCCAATTTAATTTCCTCAAGAAAACCCACCTGGAAAATCTAAGCAGAGTGAGAGCACATTGGAAAGCATAAGATGGTTGAATGGGCATGAAATACTTAAATATTGCACAAATATCCCAACTTCTGCAGCCACTCCTAAGCCTCTGTGGATGTGGAGGGCTGGAAACAATACCTTAAATCTTCAGAAATAGGATTACAAATGCATTTGTAATTAATATGTATTTATGTAAAAAATCACAAACTATTTCTGTAAATGAGAGCTGCAATCAAGACAATGACAGAGATCTTGTAATTTAATATGGACTTGGATTAAAACATGGTGGGAGAAATTGTATTTATAATTCTGACCAACATTTTACTCAGATAATTTTCTACTTAGTGTTATTCTCTACCACCTAAAAAGCCATGCAGAGCTATCAGGAGAGATTTGGTGCTTGGGTCTCACCTCCCTCTAGCTATAGGTTTTGAAATCATCCTCATGCCTTGCTGTCACTATTTTCCTCTCACCCTCACTGCAGCCCTGATTTTATGCTTTCCACACAGATGACACTAAGTTAATTCTGTCATAAACTCCTTTACTTCAGCAGGACTATGTCAGGAAGAAACTTCCCTCAATTTAAATAAAAGCATTCTTCTTGATGAAAAGTGAGGCTTCTACTGCTGTGCATGACAAGGGCACCTCCATTGTACAGTCAGGACTAATAACCCTTTCTCACAAACATCAGCTGTGGAACAGCTCTATTGAGCCAGAATTAAGTGTGCTTTGGGGAGTAACCAATGACTTCCTAGCAGCTTTTTAGGTGATGCTAGCTTCCCATCAGCTTGGACTCACTCTTTTGTCCTCTGCATCAAACCTCCCTGTTCTTCAGCATCATCAGGACCTGCAGTGTGTTATGTGCCTGCTTTAAGGTACTCCATGCTTCACAGATTTTACAGAGACTTCATAGCTGCAGCAATTATGAGCCTCATTTTTGCAGCTCTATATTGACATTTAGAGATTTTTTTTTTCATCTTTCAAGCCTGTTGCTTTAACCTTTCAATCAATATGTAGAATTTGACTTTAGAGCATTGCAATGTTACAAAAGCCATCATCCATTGTTCAAGCAGCCTTATCATTGATTCTGATTTTTATATTCTAGCTAAAAGGTGAACTCTTGATTACCCAAGGTAATGTGTGAGGCAGCAGGAGGGACAAATGAGAAAACAGATGAAGTAAAAACATGGCTCCAGAAAACATCTGTAGGTTAGAATGATCAGCAAGGCTCTAAGGGAGAAAGGTCAGTGACAGAGTCTTCATGCCCAGTGTGATACATGTTTTCTCCAAGGAATGACCCACAGCCCTTGGGTCAAGGGGTGAAAAGCAGCTTGAATACACAGCACTGGAGATTGGTCCCTCTGCCTCTCCCCACTTACCTCAGAAATGTATCTCTGGTCTGTGCTGGGCCCTGGTGTTACCTCTGTATTTTTATATTTTTATATATATATATATTATATCTTTATATATATATATTATATCTTTATAAATATATATATATTTTATATGTCTTTATAATATTTATATATATAATTATATAAGTAATTTTATATTACCTGTGACATTTTTGTTTTGTTTCTCTTTGCTTTGGTCTGTTACAAACGTTTGAAAGAGTGTGCATTCTGTGGCACAGCCTGGCATTTCACTGGCATGATTTTGTGGGCATTAGTTGCATCCATTAGGATGTAGCTTAGGGCCTTCTGGGGCACAGGCTGCCAGATAGTTCTGGGAGGTGTCAGGATTTGGATGGCAAGTACTTGAAAAGTCAGGGGAGTGAAAACTGTTGAAAGCTGTTGATGTCTCTGCAGTGTTGACTCAAACCTGCTTGGGAAAACCCCTCCCCAAATGTGGCTGTGGCTTTGCAGATCTGAGTGTGGCAGGAAGGTAATTCAGATTATAGAGAATTCTGCTCAGATCCCTGAAAATGAAGTCTAGTTTTGAAAATAATAATAAAAAAATCACGATAAGCATGAAACCAACTCAGAGTGGTATGCAAACAGCTCAAAGAGCAGCCCAGTGGGACCACAGAGAGGATTACAGCCACTCCATAACTGTTGGCTGGCTGAGCATTAATGCAAGTGAGCATCATTTGCCTTCTGTATTTCTCAGCCATTTGGATTCAACTAGGCAGATCATCTGTGTTGTTGCTTCTAGGTCCAAAATAATGGCATGCAATAAACCAGCAGCCCTTATGGAGCAGCCTCTGGCAGATCCAGCATCTCCATGCATGAGGCATTTGCTGGCTGCAGTGATCAGCCAGCTCTCCATCCTCAGCTGGGGGCTGTGGGGAAGAGCTCAGGCAGTGCTGGGTGCCAAAAAACCAAAGCCTGTGGTGCCTTAGTGATTCTCCAGTGACCTCTCAAGGACTTGTCACTTGAATCCCAGCCTTAATAAACCTCTCTTGGCAGCAGAAGGCAGATTCCCTAGTGCTGACAGCTCTCAAAAGTTGTTTTGAAATGATTGTGCTGGTTGCATTGATACGTTTCTGTTCTTAATGGGATTAGAGGTGGTTTGCTAATTAATTTTTTTAAAGACTGTGTAAATGCTGCCTTTTCCTACTTTTAAATCTTCTTTATGCTGACTTAATGGCCACCATGGCTGCAAATTTGACTCCTGACCCCTGCATAGACAGTGAGAAAATATAGTTATCTTACTTTTATAAGCACTGAGCATTTCTAGGTTTCTCTCTGCCATTGTTTTATTTCTAATGCTGAAGATACTCCAGATACCAAGGCTAAAATAGTTCTTAAAAACACAAACTGGCACTTGGTTCTGAGGACCAGTTTCAGTGGGATTTTGTTTTCTAAATGCCTTTATCAATCTCAGTCTGAAAGGACATGAAAGCAGGTCAGAAAGGCAAGGAATTTTCCAGGATTTAGAAATGAAAGGTACTGCTGTAGCACATAGCAGGTGATCAAACTCTTGTTTCAATCATCTAAGGCAATTTTAGCTGCAGAAGAGAAGGTTACTATTTAAAGCAGTAAAAGGTGGAGAAAGTGATATCCAGAATGCTTTTGGTTTGATTTGTACTGATGTGTCCCTTTATACACCTCTGGATAGAAAGTCTTTAATCTGCAACCTCTTCAGAGATTTCCTCTCTTAATGGCTCTTTTCAGACCAAGGTAATTTCCTAAATATTCATACCAGTCATTCAGATCAGAGCATGTTGAGGCTCCCTGAGTTTACAAACAAACCCTATTTGTTTTTAAAGAGAGCTGTGGAGTGGAGAGTGGCCTGTTCTTTTTTTGAGATGTGAAATGCACATGTCTGTATTGTGGCTATAAAAGATGATATACAGGTGCTTTCTCTTGAAACCCTGAAATGACTTCCAGCTTGTTGGTGTACTGCATGCTCTTGATGCAAGAAGGGCTGGAAAAACAGGTCAGAAGTATATAAATAAAACTTTTGACAAAGGGTGTTTCTACAGACCCACTAAATACAGGCTTTTGATGCTCCTTTCTCACAAACTCCATTTCTGTGCTGTTGTTTTCTGAGAGATCTCTTCACAGCTCAGTACCAGTCAAGCCATTTCACTTGCAGACTTCAACAAGGGTACATTTCAGAGGTGAATCTTTTCAGGATTTATTGAAGACTGGTGTCACTTCATTGCATGATGTAGTGAAATATTCTCTGCCTTCAGCTCTCAATGACTTATAAGAGGGCTATTGTATCAGACAATTTACTGGCCACAATTTCAGTGCTCAGGTAGCTGGGAAGTGAAATTTCAGGTCTTGAGGTTGGTCTCATTGTGTGCTGAATTGCCTTTTTAGAGCAGTATGCACTCTAAGTAGCAACTTACTACTGACATCTTTCAGTGCAAGCCCCTGTACTGTATTTTCTCCTTTGACCTTTCCAGATCCCTGCCTCCAGTGAGAAATCATGAACACAGAATTGCACATTATCACTGTTTAATATCCCACTTTGTAACTGGTTTTCTTCTGAGCTTTATCTTGCCCCATCTAACACCAAAACAAGCTGCTGGATGCACTGCTGCATGTCTGTGGAACATCCAACCTGCACACCTTCTCATGCTGTGTGGGTTATGGTGTGCAAAAATAGATTGTATTTGCAGTAGGATGCTGCATCTATTCAGAAACTGCTGAAAGTCTTTGGAATTCTTATAACTGTTTATTCATTCTTTTGTTTAGGAGTCAGTGACCTGCAAGTGCTCATTATGAAGAGAGATCTGGTTTTCTTGGTGACTCTAATTAGCCTTGCCTTCCTGTCACTGCTAAGGTCTGGATATCCTCAACATATTGCAGAGGAGTCCTGCTCTGTTCAGATTCTTGTTCCAGGTCTCAAAGGTAATGTGGAAACCCACCCTATTATTCAAATACTAATCCTTTCTTTCTAACAGGCTCATCTGCACCACTGCCCTAGTGGTCTGTCTAACAAAGAATGTGCCTTTCAGTTTTCCTCCTGTTTGCCCTGTTTTCAGCCTCCACAAAAATAGGTCATAAAATAAATGCCCAAACTATTTGCCCCCAAAGATGGCATAAAAAAATACTGTTCCTTTTGTAGAAAAAAAAAAAGTACCTTAGAAAATCAGCAACTGGGAAGAATTAGCATTTTAAAGCAACAGCTTCTATTATGGTGTGAAATCCCTGTTTTGCCAATAACAGTAATTCCCTTTATGGAGGCTGTGGTGTTTCTATTGGAGTGAGCATGAGGAAGTACCTGTTAACTAAGGACCATGAAACCACCATTTTATAATTAACCAAAAAATAAAATAAAAATAAAATCATTCTTTAAGAACTAACCTTCCAGTTTTTCTGATAGTTATGCATTGTTGCATAACTGTTTTGCTATTTAATCTTATAGATGCAACTTTGGATGCCTGAACTGAACCAAAATCTGTATTTATTTTTTTTTTTACTTCAATAAGTGGCCTTTGAATTCTTAATATTCACACCTTGTGCAGATATTCTGATTATCAAGAACTCTATATCCAAGTCCCCTGAAGTTTGACTGAGCCTTAAGTAAATATGTGTTCTCTAAAATTATATGGAAGATTGGTCAAAGGGTCAGACTCCATAGCACAGGAGACTGAAACTTTGAAATTATTTTTTATTTCAAAGAAGTTGGCAAGCTTTGACAAGTTTTGCAACTTCTTTGCCTCAGTTTCCTTCTTTGCTTCAGAATTAACATCTGTTATTTCCATTTTTATGAGAGGTTTGTTAGTGTTGTTATATGCAGCAGAGACCCTGGCCCTTTTTGTTTTTTTTCAGAAAGCAATCCTGAGCCAGGGAACAACAGAGGGACCTGAAAACCATCATGTCTTAATGATACCACTCCTCCTCATGAGATCTAAGCCTTGCAAAAGTGAGAGAGATTGATGCACAAATTCAGTGAAGCACAAAATGGCCTGATACAGCCTTAGTTCATGTGAAATCCCTCAAAAGCTCTCAGTGCTCCCAGCCACACTGGCAGGGGGGCTGGCTCAGAGAATTAGCAATGAGATACTGCTGTCCCCCACTGGCCCAACTCCAACCCACTTCAGTGGCCAAGGCTTCCTCCAAACTGAGCATTTTTGTGGCTGCATGCCCAAATTTTGGCTCCCACACAGTGGGATTTGCCCACTACAGCTTTTAGATCTGCCCATCTCCTGCTCTGCTGGGCTGCTGGCAACACCTCCAGTGATGGTAGGATGGAGCTGTTGCTGGGCACGAGCCTGGCAGGATTTAGGAAACAAATGGTGCAGAGAATAAGTGGAAGGAATGAGGGAGACCATGGGATGTGTGTGAGGGGGGAAAAAAATAGGAGAGGGTTAAGCCTAAGAGGTGGTGCAAAAAGTGAAGCCCAAATGGGGTGATGGAGAAGAAAGCTACAAGGGAATAGTACCCAGAAGGGGGAGAATGTAGTGGAGAAATTTGATAAGAACAGGAAGACATAAAGGGAAAAAAGAAGGGCACAAAGAATGAGACTGAGTAGAGATACTGGAAGCTTAAAAAAAAAAAAAAGACAATGACACAAAGCCAATTAAGACCCCACAGAATAAAAGGGGGTGTTGGAAGGGGGATGAGATGAGAATGGAGGTAGAACTGGAAGATGAAGAAAGCCAGTAAAGACACCAAGAATAGCAAAAGGCACAAAGTTTAAAGAGTTTAAGGTCAACAGCTCAGGGCTTAGGGACTGGGTTTTTTTAGTGGTTTTTTTTTTTTTTGGTTGTGTTTTTTTCTCTTAATAACCTTAACAGTATAAAGGAAGAAGATGAAATGTGGAAGTGAAAAATCTGATGGCTCTGAGAATCCAGACAGCAGACTGATCTGTGTTTTAGAAAGCTGGCAATATTAATAATGAGAAAAGAGTATTGTGTGTGAAGAAGGGATGGATGATGAAGCTTCACTACATTGCTCTCTCACATCCTTACTAAAGTCAAGTTCCTCTTAACAGCCTCATGAGATTGAAATTACTACTATTGTGGAGAGACAAATAACATGGAACAATCCTTTAAAGCTGAAAATTCTTGGTTTGCCCCTTTTTTCTTCCTTTTAGAATCTTTTCTTCTTCTAGAATCTAAAGCAGGAATTGTCTTAATAGTCTCAACAGCATCCAATATATAAATTAGTCAGTGCTACATAAGTAAAATAAAATATTTTATTTTTTTTTTTATACCCACATTTGATGCTTCCACTCGGAGAATATGAGTAATGGAAAAAAAGTTGACACCAGCCAAGGAATGCTTAATAGCTCATGTAGCTAGCATTTGGCATACTATATGGTACAACTTAAAGCAGGCAGGATGCAAACATAGTCAGAGACAAATCTTGTCCCAAAAAAGTCACAGAAGGCAACTTGATAGCAATGGTGAGACCATCAATGGGATGGAGAGGAGACTGAGTGGGATGCCAAGGGAGTGTCTGGCAGAGGAGCCCATGCTGGAGCAACTGAATAGGGACCACAGTGCACTGATCTCTACCTGCTGCTCCAAAGGGACTGGGTGTAATGTGCAGCACATGGAGCTGGAGACCAGGAGGTGATGCAGAATCTTCTAAGTTCATTTGTTTGGTTTTTTTTTCCTAGTTCAGGAATCACAAGTTAGAAGTTACTGTAAATTGATGATAAATTAAATTGAAATTCCTTGACTGAGAACAGTTGTGTTGCCCATGACACTCACACAGACTTTGCCTCCACCAAAAATAGGGGCTTGAACATGAACTGGCCCACTGCTCTGTCCCTCTTGGCCAAGATCTTGTCTCTTCAAACAGCTGATGACAAAAAAAATATGCAGAGTGGTCTGTCACTGAGCCTGTAATGGGGCAGTTTCTCCCAGGGAAAGTTTCTGAAGCACTCCCAGGAAGGAATGCAGTGTCATCTTATTAGAGGAATAAATGCATGCAAGTGTAATGGCCTGAAGCAGGAGTGATCTATTTTATTGATCCCTCATGCACAGCTTTCACTCTGAAGAACATGGAAAGCAAGAGGCTGTAATAACCTTCTCTCAGCCTCCAGAGAGCAGGGAAAAGGCATTGTCAGGATTTATCTCTGGGAAGCAAAGAACTCATAAGCAGCCCTAAGGGGGAAGAGGCAATCATACAAAGCCTATTGGTTACCTGATAATAAAAAAACTGATGTTCCAAAATGTGCCAAATAATGGTCTTGTTTCATAGTAACAGTGTTATGCACTGGGGATTATGTGAAGTTTGTCCTCATTAAGGTCAGAGAATGGCCTATTTTTTTGCATGTCTGAAGGCAGTGAAGATGGTCTTGAGCCTGCTGGCAGCCTGGAGAAGGAAAATAGAACAGATGGAGGCTTGAGTTCAGCTCCCAGCCACCTCTGTCTACAACAAGGAGAGCTGGAGGCTGCATATTTGAAAGGTGTCATGTTGTGGCTTGATTTTGCATCTCATCTCCAGGCCCCTCTCTGGACCACAGCTGCCACAGTCCATGATAACCATTGAGTTTTCTGCTCTGGTGCTCCCTCCAGCTTCCTGGAGAGCAGCTAAAGCTCCTTCTCCTCTGTAGAAATACAGCACTGGGGCATCAGGTGTGCTGTGCTACCTCTAGCTTTTAGATCCTGGCAATTTTTTTTTCTCTGAAACCTTAGAACTTTTTTTTTCTCCTAGATAGAAATCATCTTTTTCTGTAAAGGTGGCTTTGTAAATAATTCTTTAAACTTAAATTGGAATAATTAATCAATATTGGTTTCAGGCACTGAAATTTTATGCCAGTAGCACACTGCAATAGTAGTACAATCAGAGGGTGAAACAAGCTAAGCATCCCCAAATTTCCAATGAAAGTCATCAGGGAGGCAAACATTGAGAGTTAAGAATGTCCTTAGCAGATGCTCAGGATGTGTCTGGTGAACACAGACCCAAAAGTGGATGTCCTAACATTGAGACCTGATTCTGAAGCTTCTGTTTAAGTAAATTGTGATTTTTGACTTTTGGGGGTTGATCAGTAATGTCCACAAAATTAGGCCCTGTAAAAAAAAATCTGTATGAGATTTCAGTAATGTATTAACTTTGTTTTTGTCAGTGGCTGTGCCAATTGCAGGAAAGTAAAGCTGTTAAGTCAGATTGCATTTGATTTTTCCTTCTTGTTACAGGATTTTATTTCACTGGGGAGAATGGCATTCTTGTCAGAAAATAGTCCTAGTTTGATATGATTTTTTTTTCTTTTTTCTCCTTTTGTATCAACAGGGGAAGCTGGAGAAAAGGGAGAGAAAGGTTCTCCAGGTCGTCCAGGCAGAGTTGGACCTCCAGGAGAAAAAGGTAACTGTTAAAGAAGACATTTTTAGAGTGATTTCTGACCATGATGGGGGTCCTCTCACTTTGCTGGGTAACAAAACCATCCTTGGCTATTTTGAAGGCATCATCATGTCTTCTTTATGACTTGCCTTGCCAAATGAAAACCTTTTATCAGATCAGAAAGACCAAAAATTCTGAGGCTCAGTTGTCTCATTTCCCATTGTTTGCAAATGTCAACACAATACCTTAATTAAAACCACTGAGGAAGGCAGTAAGCCATACTAGGCAGAGATAGCCATGAGTGATTCCAAGTTTTTTGGATCACAATTGAGTAGTATTTATGGAAACATGGTGGTATTGCTGTTTGCACTGTAGTTCTTATTTGCAGTTCTGGGGAGGAATGGTGCTGATTAGTATTCAGTTATACAACTAAGACAAATGCAGCATTTCTGTTTTGCAGAAAGTTCTGTCCTACCCCATTTGTTTTTCTGCTGAAACAAGGAGGAAATTTGACCTTTGTAGGTTTTCCAGGTGATGCATATTCTGAAAGAAATCACTTAGGGAGTAGTCAAAACTTTTATTTCAAAATCAAAATGAAGCATTTGACTTTCCTGTCATCAAAATGATGCAGTTAGGTTTTACTGAACTGAATTTGCAAGCTTCCTTTCAAAGTAGTCACAATGATTTATACTTCCTTATGATGATCCTTTATTTAGTTCTTTTGGGCAATTCTAGGAGTTTTCTACCTGCAGTCTTTCCTGGGACCAAAATCCATAGCTAGAACTCATCCTTCTACAATGCACTGACAAATTTATAACTCCCATGAGGGGTGTGTGTGTTCAGTCAGTGCATTTCCCTTATGGAGATGTACCCTTCAAGGACAACTCTTATAAAAATATTNGTTACAGAAGTGGCTTTGTGTCTTTTTAATAAAAATCACAGAAAAACTGTAAGATATGAACAACTAAGCACTTAATAACTTGCTGTTTGAAATATGCTGCAGTCCAAGGTCTGTAAACTACAATTCAGTTTACTACTTCACAACTCCGTAGATCCTCATTAGTCAGTTCAATAGTAAACATAAAGATGCTGTTTGCACCCTCGCAGGTGCCAAACTAACCAAGACTATGTAACCAGAAGCTGCAATACTGAGAGAAGTCACCATTATTCTACCTTTTACATTGCTTTTTATTGCTTTTAGCCACTTTAAATGGAAGTTCCAAGTTGGGAAAAATTTCATCTCATTCACAGCATAATTCCACACTAGAAAGCCCCTTTTGTCAAACAAGCAGTATTTACTAAGGACTGTGCACAGACAGTTGTGCCATGGAACCCACGCCATGAGCACAAAGAAGTATGCCATCAAAGCTGAAGTACAGGCTGGTTTTTATCACATTCAGAAACAAAAGTTTTGTATTATTATTTTTCCCTAGAGGAGAAAAAAGGTTCTGATCTCTGCCAATGTTGAATAATCTATATTTATTACTTCTAGTCATTTACTGAGTGCTTATGCTAAAACAGTAACAAATTCTAGTATATCTGTTCCTTGCTCTTAACAACTAATATATTGATCGTATGTATAAGAAACATATACTGAAACTCACTAATTTGTTTTGTACATTAACTCAATGCAGACAACCTAACAGTGTTACCTTGCACTTAAACTATAACATGAAATTCACAAACTGAAGATTTTATGTAACCTTAACTTCTGAGTTCAGGTTCTCAGCTTTCACTTTAATTCTCAGTATTCTTTTTAACCCTTGTTTTGTAAAATGTGAGGTTACAATTTAAAGAAGCAGCTGAGCTAACAATGTATTCCCCCCAATAAACACACTCTGCCTGTATTTATTGCAGTAAGAAACTTAAAGGGACAGCAGGAGTGGGAAAACATAAAACAAAAACAGCTGTTACCTCATTAGCCAAGTTCATTATGTAAGACCTCATTAGCCACCATCCCACAACAACGTGAGCAAACCCTACAGACTCTGCTGAAAAGCAAGTGCTCAGGGAAACAGAAGCTGAATAATCATATAGAACTGTGACACACTGTCAGCTTAGTAGTTAAAAGTCCTGGAGTGCAATGGGGTAAGATCTCCACTGATGCTGGCTGCAGAAATCCCATGGTCAGGCTTCTCCAATGCAAAGCCACCTTCACCTAGGAACTGCTGTATGAGCAGGAGTTCAAACAGGAGCACAGGGTAAGGGACTGGGTGGGTGCAACAAATTCCAAAATGCTTCAGCCTCCTTCCCTAGGAATGTTTGCTGTTAGTAGTATTTAATACATGTGAGAAATAAAAAGAGAAAGATTTTTTCCTAATACACATAGGCTTCACCTTTATTTCTTGAATTGATCGTATGTATTGAATTGAGTCTGTTCCTTTAGTTTGCAAAAAGTTTCACCAATAACATTTTTTTTATTTTCTGAAAAAAATAAAAGGCTTGTAATTGCATTGAGTTTAATAAACTCTAGTAGTTCCAGCTGACTTCAGGGGATTTTTCCCCCCTTTCCATCAGCTTTGCCAAATGAAAACCTTTTATCAGATCAGAAAGACCAAAAATTCTGAGGCTCAGTTGTCTCATTTCCCATTGTTTGCAAATGTCAACACAATACCTTAATTAAAACCACTGAGGAAGGCAGTAAGCCATACTAGGCAGAGATAGCCATGAGTGATTCCAAGTTTTTTGGATCACAATTGAGTAGTATTTATGGAAACATGGTGGTATTGCTGTTTGCACTGTAGTTCTTATTTGCAGTTCTGGGGAGGAATGGTGCTGATTAGTATTCAGTTATACAACTAAGACAAATGCAGCATTTCTGTTTTGCAGAAAGTTCTGTCCTACCCCATTTGTTTTTCTGCTGAAACAAGGAGGAAATTTGACCTTTGTAGGTTTTCCAGGTGATGCATATTCTGAAAGAAATCACTTAGGGAGTAGTCAAAACTTTTATTTCAAAATCAAAATGAAGCATTTGACTTTCCTGTCATCAAAATGATGCAGTTAGGTTTTACTGAACTGAATTTGCAAGCTTCCTTTCAAAGTAGTCACAATGATTTATACTTCCTTATGATGATCCTTTATTTAGTTCTTTTGGGCAATTCTAGGAGTCTTCTACCTGCAGTCTTTCCTGGGACCAAAATCCATAGCTAGAACTCATCCTTCTACAATGCACTGACAAATTTATAACTCCCATGAGGGGTGTGTGTGTTCAGTCAGTGCATTTCCCTTATGGAGATGTACCCTTCAAGGACAACTCTTATAAAAATATTGGAAACTATAATGTCAGCTTTTGCAAGGTAATGCAACATGAAGAGAAGTTGAAGTACCACAGAGTAATTTAGGTTAAAAGGTCATAAAAAGCTCATGTAGCCCAATCTCCTGCTTACTTCAAAATTAGATTGGATTGCTCAGGGTCTTGTCCAGCAGAGCTTTGAAAATCTCCAAGGTTGGAGATTCCACATCCATTTTCATCAGTCTGTTCATCAGTATCTTAATGAAAGACCTTTTTTCTGTGGCTGACTGAAATTTTTCTTGTTGTAACTCGTGACTGTTGCTTCTTGTCTTTTTTCTGTGTGTCTCTGAGAAGGCAGCATCTTCTCTACAAACTACTTGTAGACTGATTAGGTTCCCTCTTGCCTTTCTCTGCTTCAAACTAAATAAACCCATCTTTGTCAGCTGCACTCCAGTTTGCTTCTCTTGTGTAAGGGCCCCAAAATTTCTGAGTCCTTTTATGCTGGTTTTTAGCCAGTTATTGTGCAGCCTTCATCAGAATATCTCAGGTGAGAAACTGGGGTTAGGGGTAGACCCACTGGAAAGCAGCTCAAGGGACTTTGGTGTCCTGGTGGACAATAATTTATCTATGGGACAGCAACGTGGCCAGGAAAGCAAATGATATCCTAGGATAAAAGAGAGAAAGAAAAAACACTGGAGTGAAAATTCACTGCAAGAAAACTTACTTGAAACAGAAAAGATAAAAAAGAAAGAAAACTGAGTAGTAATGCACACTGTATCAGTATTTTTCCAGGCAGTGTTTGAGGTTAAACACAGGCAAAATTTCTTAGTGCTTCTGTAGCAACATATTTTTTTTCTGCTTTTCATTTTGCATCCAGATTTAACTTGCAGTGTATATATCCTTCCAATATTTGGTAAACAGCTTTATTGTAGCACAGTCAGGAATTTTTACAAACTGCTATTTAAAATGAATTCTAATCAACTAACATTTTCCTTATTGATGTTCATTTTTAATGTATTTGTCCTCATCAGCTCCTTCCCACAAATGCTTCTTGAGAGAACAACTGTTGCCTTAAAACCAATTTGGCCAATAAGGTGCCAAATTTCATCATGGTACTATAGCCAATGTATTTTCTGGGTGTTGACTGGATAAGCACACAGACTTCACAGATGTAATTTCTACCATATGAAAAGGACACAGAAGGATATCCTGCCTTGACCTAGAAAAACCTTCCATCTCCTGACCTTTCAGTCTCTGCTTAACCTCCACAGACAGTGTGTAGCACCCAGACCAGAAGCTCATGCATAAATCTCATGCATAAATACTTTTCTAGACTCTCAAGCTGAGTGAGAGTGAGTCAATTGTATATTCTCTTCCAAGGGTTTTCCTTTTGTTATCTAGAAGCTGGAACTTTGAGCAAAAATAAAAGATAATAGTCTTGGAAAAAAACAAGTGAGACATTAACACTGAAATATCCAGCACATTGATGTCATATTTAGTTGTTCATTTAATTTATAGAGGAGTAAGAACTGAGCATCATTTGGAGGTTGATATTAGTTCATTATGTTGCTTACAGAAATAACCAGTTTATCACCTTTTTCCTGTACAGATTATCTAATAGCCATTCATCACCTGTTATTGGCTTTGTTTTTTTGCTCTGCTTTCAATCTCTTGATGGGCATACACCACTTTTTTCCTTTTTTCCCTTTCCTTCCTTTCCTTCCTCACCCTAAATCTTGAGACACATATACAAATTCCACGCAGATATTTCAGCAACAATAGAATACTGTGAATATTTCCAGAATAGCATGGATTCTGATGATGGCAATCAAAATAAGGAGGAGGGGATGAATTTACTGCTGGAATGCATAATCAAGGGAACAGCACACTAAAAATGTGTTATTCAAGACATTTTAATTTTCTTAGTGCCATAACCATTTGTAAATATATTATTGAATTATTTTAATTTCAGCCTTTGTATATTGTAATTAATTTATACTTAATTATAATGGTTAGTGAAGCAGAGTCACATACTAATTCTTGGACTTGAAATTCAGCTGAAACTCTTTGCAGTGTTAGCACCATGATTTTGACTTTAGCCAGCTAACACTTTCCCAGGCAATTCTTGGGCACATTTTGGGAGCTAACACAATGAACAGCTTGCAAGGGATTATCCTGGTTTGAAGAGTAAGGCAATTTAATATCGTGGGGTGTACCATTCTCAGCCACCTGGTTCCCACTGCCAGGGAAATGTCTGAGGCATTTAGGTTCCTAGTACAGACTGAGCCTCTTAAGTATGAGAGAAGACTCATTAATTTAACTGGATTGGAGCCAGAGTGCTCAGTCATCTGTATAATCAAATTCTAAAGAGAGGTAATAATATCTTAATTTATATTTTATTATTACTGATTGCTCATTAATATGTAATCAATCAATCCTTTATATTTCTGAGTCAACTTGTACATTAATTTATTGCTCACTAAGGAGTGCTGCAGGCAGGGTTCCATGCAGAAGTCCTGACATTCACAGTTGTGGATTCACAAAGTGGGTATCTGGTTCAAAATTGTCTTTCATTTCCACCTGAACTCAGTAAGATTTGAAGAAAAATCTGTGATAAACTGAGTGGACAAAAAAGATGGCAGATGGCCTTCAATGGAAATAAATATATTGCCTAGGGATGCATAATTTAACCCATACTTAGGTGATGCCAAAGACCAGAACTGTCTCTAAAATCTCAAGAACTGTTCTGAAGTCTTTAGCAGCAGCCCCAAAGCAAACAAACCACCACCCATCATCAGAAAAGATGCTAAGGAAAAAACAGAAATCTCTTAAAAATACTATTCTTATGCAAATCAGGCTAGATATTTTCTTTGGGAATACTGATGTTGCAAGACTGTTATTTTATTTTTACTCTTTTTTTTGTGGCCCTGAAAAGGCCACCAAGAAGATCATTTAGAGTTTGGTTCTCCTCAGTTCCTTCCAAAATCCTTTAAGTCTATTATAATTGGTTCCAGTGTATACTACCTTTATCTCACAGATGACAGATGACTGACTTAATTCTCCATTCCAACTTTCTGTTAGATTTCTGACTTGTGGTCTATGGAGACTTCATTTCTTTCATTGTCCACATTTCCTTCCAGCTCTCACTTCCTGATTTCATTAAGACACTTTAGACTGCTTTTTTTTTTTTTTTTTTGGCAATCATAGGGCCACTAAAAAGGACTTTACAAAAGGTATTAAAACTTTTGAAACCCTTAAGGCAGATGGGTCTCTCTTGAAACCTTGTGATTTATTCTGCAGAAGAAGCAGAATAAGCCCCTGGAGTAGAAGCAGGGGTTAGTCACTGTAAGAGAAAACCAAATCCAAACAGTTCTTTTAATGAGCACAGGAAACTTAATGCATGTCTTCATTATTTGAGGTAACACTTCTGAATAGATCACACAGCTTTTACTGGCTATTACTGAGAAGTAGTTCATTTTCTGGGCAGTATATGTAAGGAAAAAAAGTGGAGTATTTTATAAATTTTATTTTATTTATGCATTAGATCTATGTGTTTATTTAATTTCATGTGGAGCAGCCTGAAGAGAGAAAGAATTCAAACATCTGACAATCTGAGTAATCCTAATTCATAAATATCTGTCCTAGTTTGGACAGGTTAAATTAAAATTTAATAAAATTAAATTTTATAAAATATGAGACCAGGGGCTTGTAAGGAGACAAGAATTTTTTTAAACAATAAGAGCAAAGAAACAATATTTTCAATAATAATTGAAAAAAAAAAATAGCATCAGTCTTTCCTAAAGCAGTTTCAGTCTTGGGGTTTTGCAGGATGAGAACCTCAGAAGGCATTTGGCTTTTTAGCCCTGTAGTCCTTCTATATCTGTTTGTTAACTTGTGCTTTTTGTCTGTGTTATGTGTAGGAGAAATGGGGGACAAAGGACAGAAAGGCAGCATGGGACGCCATGGAAAAATTGGTCCTATTGGTTCCAAAGGTATGCTTTGTTGGTTGTCCTTTTGTTTTTCACATGAAAAAAAGAAAATCTCTGATCGTTTAACTTTGAGAAAAATTTTGGGGCTCAAAAAACATCTCAGTCTTCCATAATAGGGAGTTTCTCACACTGGAGTTAGCTAGATGACTGAGATCTCAGTTACCTTTTGCTCTGACAAAAGTATATTTAGCTTTAAAGCAACATGAGAAACCTGGTTTAAGGCTAAATAAAGAGTTTATTTTAGCATCACACAACTGTGGACAGTTAAGAGGAGCAGATGGGAAGATGCACTGAAATTTGGCAGATTTTTAAGAGCCAGAAGACTTGAATTCTAATCTTGCTTACCCCATAGGCTTTCTATGTGACTAAGTCATTTGCACCAATGTTTAAGGTCTAGATTGTGAATCTGGATTTAGGCACCAGTGTAGCCCTTTTCAGTCTACAGCATCTGAATGTATTGGTTCTGTCAAGTTCATCAATGTAAAAAAAATTGATTTTAGGGCATATTCTTTGTGTTCAAGTTTCATGGTTTTGGCTAGCCTTTGTTGTGGAATGACTAGGACAAAAAAGTTTATTTTTTCTTGGGCATATGTCTACTTTCCACACTTGAACTTTACAATTGAGTAAAATAAATAAGTGCTAAACAAACTGTTCACCATAAAAGCTGCCTTACATTTATATTCTCTTTCATGTCTTTAGGTGAAAAAGGAGATAATGGTGACATAGGCCCACCAGGTCCTAATGGTGACCCAGGTAATCCATGCCACACCTAGTTCATATGAAGGACTTGAGAAGATGCATCTATCATCACTACAAATACATGTCTCTTTACATACTGGGGGAAATAATGAGTAATTAAATATCTGCATAGGCATTGTAACATTTGCAAATGACTTAAAATTATCAAAGCTGTGGTAGTTGCTGGACTTGCAGTGTATTTGTTGAAACAATGGCTCAGAGCTCCTCAGAGGTGCTGTAGTGCAGGGGTGCACTACAGGTACACCAATTAGTTTTCTCATGAGAACATAATTTGTCACCTGGCCATTGAGCACAGTTTTGCAGTGTAAGTACCTTGTTCTTAGACTGATTTTCAATAGCTAAGCTGAGTAATTGGGTAGTCAAATGCAGATTTGAATAATTACACACAGAACTGGAAACTGTAATTGATCCTCCTTTTAAGATTTGAGCTCATAGATGTAACAATTATCCTTTTAGTATTCTCATTCAGATTATCTTTGTCAAACCAATATCACTTTGGGTTAATAGATGGTTTTCTATTGTCTTATTTTATCAGAAAAAGTACTGTACTTTCAAAAAGTACAGAACTACATTTTGCAGGTAATTATGAGCATCACATGGTTGGAACAGCAGCCTTTTGAATCTGCTGTGTTATCTTTCTCATGAGGAACAGTGAACAATGCAGTGCTCAGAATTTTGCTGTGGAAAAAAAGTGCTCTTTGGAGAAAATTAGAGAGAATAATTTTATTTAAGATGGGAAATTTGGT